>NW_020769554.1:171987-182449 GCF_900518735.1 Pseudonaja textilis
TATTATTATTATTATTATTATTATTATTATTATTATTATTATTATTATTATTATTATTATTACACTCTGATGCTTAGAGAGTTCTACTCCCCGTCTCCACCTGAAAAGAAATGTCTCCCGAATGCAAAACACAAGCAGAGGAGTTTCACTTTCAATTTTAGTTCAACAGCCCCCAGCAGCTTTTGTACAGAACAGTTGAGCTAAGCCACGCCCAGGCTCCTTGCTGTCTCTTTCTTGCTCACACAGCAAATACTCTTCCAGGTTCCAAACAGCCCTCCACTCTCTCCCGCACTGACAGGATGCTAGCCAGATGAATGCCGATGGAGGCTGGTAGGCAGAGGCAGAATTTTTTCCTCCTTAATTTTCCTGCTCAAAAACTAAGCCCAACCATAGAGAAGCACGGGGATCGAGCTAGTAAGAAAATAAGTTTGGGTTGGAGACAATAGACTGGCATATTGTCTCTGCAATATTGCAAAATGGGCGAATTCAGCCCAGTTAAATCATTACATGAAATATGGTTATATAAATGTGATCGATCGATCAATCAATAAATCCCAAAATAATCCGTTCTTTGAATCCCTTTGGCCTTAGAGCGGTGGTGTCAAGCTGACAGCCTGCGGGTTGGATGTGGACAGCAAGTAGCTTAGAACTGGCCCACAGGGCTGGCCTGGACCGTCCCACGGTGCCTCTGCCAATGAAAACGGAGCACAGTGTGCCAAAGGTGCGTGCGTGTGTGCAAACTTGCATGCGCACACAACCCCCCCACTGTACACCTCTGCACATGCGTGTGCAACACCTCCCCATGCACCCTGCCCCTTGCGCACGTGTGTGCATCTCCCATGTGCGCATCTCTCACCACGCATGCATGACAGATACCCGACAATCAGCTGGCTGGTGGTGTGTGTGTGCATGCATGCACAGTGGGGCTCTTCCGGGAGACCTCTCGCATGCCGGCAGAAATGGCTCTGTGTGTCACTTCCGGCACGCGTGCCATAGGTTCGCCATCACAGCCCTATAGGAATCTGGCAGCAGGCATTAAAATATTAAAAGACATATTCGTGCACAGGAACAGGCATCTCAATCACAAAGCCCCAAAGAAGGTATATAAAAGCTCACCTACTCTCAACCCCATTTAGTCAGCTGCCCCAGAAACCTGCTGCTGTCACTAGTTTCTGGCTACCAAATAAACAGAGACATCCTTTCCTGCAGCCTGCCTCTATTTTATTTCCATCATTCTGTCTCCCGGTTTGAAACCGGACCTCGATTTTTCTTGCAACAGTGTGACCCACTGCCAGTCCTAAAATAAAGAACAGTGGGGGGAATGTGGAGTAAAGCTTCTAGTGAGGACCTAGACGGTGTTGTGGCCCGCCAGTGACTGATGGAGCTGGCAGCAGAGTCAGACAGTAGTGAGGAGTTTGGGGAGAAACCCAGGCCAGTCCCGGAGGCTGAGGAAGGCTCGGACGAGGGCTCTGCATCGGAGGCAGAGATGGGGCCAGGGCAAGGCTGGCAGTTATCAGCTGCCTTCAGGCTCGGACAGCAGTGAGGCGTGGGAGCTTCTGGAACCGGTTCCCAGCTTGCGCATAAGCAGAGCTGCCAAAAGTAAGGCACAATTAAGAACTCAAGGTCAATGTGGGAGTAAGGGCATTGGTGGACGGTGAATAGCCCCTCCCATCAGGATTAAAAGAGGAGCAAAAGGGGAGGGGGCTTTTGCAGGAAACAACTTGTTCGCTCATTCGTTCCAGCCTTGTGAAGATTCATCTGTATAACTCAGCCCTTCCTTGTCAGCACTGAGTGTGGAACTATTTACTGGGCAGCTTTCCAAGATAGATAAGGTCTGAGCTAATGATTATACCTTTGCAAGACTCTTTGCCAGGCTGTTGGCTGAATGTGAATGCAACAAATTCACATTCATTTAATAAAAGAGGTTTTGCCGCGACTCAGAGTTGGCTTAGTGTGTTTTGGGGGAAGCCTGCGACAGAACAGATGATGGCCGAGCTAGGACCGAATCTTTCTTTCTGAAGTGTCCACAAAGAGGGGGCAGGTCACAAATGTCCAGATGTGTTGGCACAACCACCCAGTCAAAGCTCACTCGTTTTCACACCCTCAACACCATTGTCTCTGTTCCACAACCAGATTTCTGGAAGTGGTTGGCCGCAGTCTACTCAATCTATAATGAAGTGTCCTAACTCTTGACCAGGTGTCTTTCCATAGAAGGTCCTCCATGACTCGTTGGGCTTAGAAACCTCATTGTACAACAGGACGAGTGACCGGTCCTCAGATGGAGATGCTGTTCTCTACTTCAGGAGGGTTGAGATAATTGTACGGCAGCGGAAGTCGTCGATTTCTCTCCACGATTTCCTGAGAGATCTTGCTCAATTGTTTTTGGAAAGTGGCGATGACCTTCTTTGGGCCTTCCTCAGTGAAATGTTCCTCAGGGTAGTAACCCAGAGATCTCTGGAAGGAGATGAAAGAAAGCCACAGTGAGGTCTTTTTTAAAATATACATCCATATTTTTTAAAATATACATCCATATTGTGTGTGAACAGAGCTGGTTATCATTCATATTAATCCATTCATCATAACAATATTAGTAATCGCTGTCACATTTGTCAGATTTAAATAATCCTCATTATACTGCCTAAACATACGTAAACAAAAAATGCCTAACTCCTCATCTTTATTTCTATCTTCATCTATGTTTTTCTTGTTCAATATAAACATTTCTCTATTATGTATAAAAAATTAATTCTTCATCATATCATTCATATTGATCCAATTCATACCTAGCAGTGTTGATAATCTCTATATCTACATCTATATCTACATAACTCTCTATCTATCTATCTATCTATCTATCTATCTATCTATCTATCTATCTATCTATCTATCTATCATCTATATATCTATAGGGCACTGCACACCAGGACAACTAGACAAAAGGACAGTTTCCCCCCGAATGCCATCACTCTGCTAAACAAATAATTCCCTCAACGCTGTCCAACTATTTAGTAAGACTGTATTACTGTTATTCTTCTCATCCTTCCTATTCCCTATCTCTTCCAACTTATGACTATAACCGTGTCGCTTGTATCTTTATATTTTTATATTGTTTTTATATTGTTTATTTGTTCTCTAGTATGATTTGGCTGCTTATGAGTATCACTGTGTTGTATCTTATGATTCTTGATGAATGTATTTTTATTTTTTCTTTATGTAACACTGAGAGCATTTGCATCAAAGACAAATTCCTTGTGTGTCCAATCACACTTGGCCAATAAAGAATTCTATTCTATTCTCTATCACATTTATCAAATTTTAGTGATTCTCATATTATTATTTAAAAATACATTTAAACATGCCTAACATCTGTAAACTTCTAGTCTTTCTATCTATTAGTTTTATTTTTTTCTTATGTACACTGAGAGCTTATGCAGCAGACAAATTCCATGTCTGTCCAATCACACTTAGCCAATAAAGAATTCTATTCTATTCTATTCTATTCTATTCTATTCTATTCTATTCTATATTCTGTTCTATATTCTATTTTCTATTCTATTCTATCATTCTATTTTTATTTTATTTGGTTTGTCAATTGCTTACAAGATAATACGTATAAGTAAAAATATAGTTATGAATACACATATACATATAAGAAAAATAAAAGAAACAATAGGACAGGGACGGTAGCAGAGGTGGGATTCAAAATTTTTAACAACTTGTTCTGTGGGTGTGGCTTAGTTGGTGGGCATGGCTTGGTGGTCATGTTATTGACTGGGCGTGGCCAACTCAGATAGCACCACCACTAGATGGACTCGCAACTGGCTGGCAACCGTACTCAACGAGTAGTCCTTCATGGGTCTAAGTCTACATGGAGGGAAGGAAGCAGTGGGGTGCCAGAAGGTTCTGTCTTAGGTCCAGTACTCTTTAATGTCTTCATAAATGACTGAGATGAGGGAATAGAAGGATAACTTATGAAATTTGCAGATGATACTAAGTTGGCAGGAATAGCCAACACCCAAGAAGACAGGCTCAAGATCCAGATGGATCTCGACAGACTAGAAGACTGGGCTGTATCTAATAAAATGAAATTCAATGTAGAGAAAAGGAAAGTCCTACACTTAGGCAAAAAGAAACCCAAAAGTACACACACAGACTGGGTGAAACCAGGCTCAATAGCAGGAACTGTGAGAGGGATCTTGGAGTCTCAGTGGACAACCAGCTAAAGAGGAGCCAGCCGTGTGCAGCAGCAGCCAAAAAAGCTAATGCAATCCTAAATTGCATTAACAGAGGGATACAATCCAGATCAAGTGAGGTACTAATACCGCTCTATAAAGCCTGAGTAAGGCCACACCTAGAGGACTGCATCCAGTTTTGGTCACCACACTATAAAACAGATGTTGAGATTCTAGAAAGAGTGTAGAGAAGAGCAACCAGGATGATGAGAGGACTGGAGGCTAAAACATACGACGAATGGTTGCAGGAACTGGGCCTGGCTGGTCTAGGGAAAAGAAGAACCAGGGGAGACAGGAGAGCAGCCTTCTAATATTTGAGGGGCTGCCCCAGAGAGGAAGAAGGGGTCAACCTATTTTCCAAGGGCAGACAAGGAATAATGGATGGAAACCGATCCAGGAGAGATTCAACCTGGAAATAAGGAGAAAACTTTCTGACCATGAGAACAATCAACCGATGGAACAGAAGTTGCCTTCGGAAGTTGTGGGAGCTTCATCCCTGGAGGCTTTCAAGAAGAGACTGGACTGCCCTCTGTCAGAAATGGTGGAGGGTCTCCCGCTTGGATGGGGGGTTGGACTAAGGGGTGGGATTCAATTTTTTTAACAACTGGTTCTGTGGGTTTGGCTAAGTTGGTGGGCATGGCTTAGTGGTCATGTTATTGGCTGGGTGTGGCCAACTCAACATCACGCACATTGAGGCACGCATCTCCTCTCCTGGCCTCTCATGACTGTGGGATGCTGCAACAGTCGTAAGTGTGAACAACAGCCATAAGTCACTTTTTTCAGTGCCATTGTAACTGTAATGGTCACTCCACACAAGCAAAGTACCAGCAAAGGAGGGGGAAAAAACTCCAGAGAAGTTCCAGAGACAGGAAGTCTAGTCCTGCCAAGAATGTAATAAGGGTTAGCGGAGAGGCAGTTTCAGTAAGCAACACCAGAATGTTTCCTTCCTGCCTCCCTTACAGGATTAGCCCTGTAATTTCTTCTAACAACCGGTTCTCTGAACTGCTTCGAATGTTAACAACCGGTTTTAGCGAATAGGTGCCAACTGGTAGAATCCCACCCCTGGTTGGACTAGATGACCTACAAGGTCCCTTCCAGCTCTGATTATCTGTTATCTGTTTTTATGTAAATACCTGAATGTGATTTATACAGGCAGTCCTCGACTTACAATAATTCATTTAGTGACCGTTTGGAATATGAATGGCACTGAAAAAGCGAGTTGGGATTGTTTTTCACACCTACGACCATTGCAGCACCCCCCTGGTCACGTGATCAAAATTTGGACACTTGGCAATTGACTCCTACTTATGACGGTCGCAATAGGGTCATGCGATTCCCCTTTTGTGACCTTCCAATGAGCAAAGTCAATGCGGAAGCAGTGATTCACTTAACAACTGTGGCATGGAAGGTCGTAAAATGGGACAAAATTAACTTTACTGTTAGTTCTTCATTCCTCTGAAGAATCTAAGTGAGCTGCAAATTTCCTCTGTCTCCCTTTTACAGGTGGTCCTCAACTTACGACTGTAAGGAAACCAGCCTATTAGGCTTGTTACTTTGTGACAAGTCATAAAGCGAGGATCACCATATGACCGATCCAATTTTACGAGCTATTTTTTGCAGCGGTCATTAAGTGAATCACCATGGTTGCTAAATGAATCTGCAGTCATTAAGTGAACCCATTGTTCTCTAGGAGGTGTTTTTGCCAAAAATAGGAAGCAAATGCTGGAGTATTTTTTTTTGGCAAAAACATTATTAATTTTGATTATGTGATTTGAGCATTGCAAACGGCACTTAGCTCCAAATATGTGATTATGTGACCTTGAGGGGAACCGTCAGAACTTCAGAACAGGGTCATAAGTCCCTTTGGCAGGGTGTGTTCTGTGGTAATTTCAAAAGATTGTATAAGATCGTCGTAAGTCGAGAACCAGGTCTTTCTTCACAACAATCCACAAGGTAACTTAGTCTGAGAGGCCAGGACTGAATTCAGACTTAAGACATGGCTTGTTTGACTGTGGTTTATTAACCAAACTAGGATTGTTTGGGCTTGCAAACCACGGTTTATAAATTAGAGTGTCACTGGACCGAGATGTCACTTTAAATCAAACCAGCCAGCACCACAAAAACATATTATAACACAACCTTGATTTGTCAAATTTCAGGGGGTGGGATTATTTAAAAAAACCCACGGCTAAATTATAGATTGGGATTAAAAATTCCTTAATCTTTCCTTCTCATTCATTTAATGACTCCATCATCCCTTGCGAGATGGAGTCTGGGCTACTGAATGGAGCTGAGTGTTTAGTGGCCGGATGCCCTTCCTGTTGCCAGCGCGGAGTTTTGTTCAGCAAAATAAAACAACATTGTACCCAGAGAGAAAAATATCTGCCTAGGATCGAATTTATAGCCTCCTGATTGTGAGGCGAGAGCTCTGCCTCCAAGCCACCGCGCCACCGTGCCACTGCGCCACTCCTTAATCCTTTCCTCTCGTGATCCCTTTAATTTGGCTTGCGATGCTGAAAATATCACCTCACCTTATCTCCTCGCTCTCGGCTGAGAAGCCACAAGATGAGCAACATCTGGCAGCTCGTGCTGACGTCCGGCAAGGTTTCCAGGATGTCGGCAAAAGTCATGCCGCCCTTGGATTCTGGAGGAGGCCTCCTCATGGTGGAAGGGTAGTTGGGCATCCAGGCTCCAAAATCAAACTGGAGAAGAGGAGAAGTTGGAGGTTAGCCTATCTTCAGAACTTTGAGCCGTTCCTTAGCTCCCGCTTGGAAAAAGATAGCGTTCTAGAGTTCTTTTCTGGAGGAGAGATCTAGAAAGGAGACCTCCATTGGCTCTCTGGGATGCCTTTCTACAGGTGAAACTTGTAGCTCCATCTCCAAGCGTGGAATCATCTAAGAAGCTTCATCTTCAAGATGGAGACATGTTTATTAAACCCCCTTTTTCATGCACACAGTGAGATTTCCGCCCATCTGATATCATCCATATATTTTGGCTTACTTTTCATAATATCTAGTTAGCATGGGGAGCCTTGGGTTGGAGTAAAGGGGGCAGATAGATGGTTCAACCCACCCCATCCTCCTATAGAGTTAAGGAAGAAGATAAGAGGACCTCCAAACCTGGCTATTGTTGACACTGGCATGGCGGACTGAACAGGTGAAGATTATCATGGTCAGATACTTTGTCAACTCAGCCACAGTTCCAAGATGTGCGGGGAAACCTGGAAGAATTTTTAAAAAATAAATATATTTTTTGGGATGGGATTACCTATTTATTAAGAACATTCATAGGACCTCCCGACTCAATCGCAGTGACCCTGGGCAGCTTACAAAAATAAAACTACAATAAAATTGAAATAGATTCCCACCTCCCAGGTGACAAACAATCAAACCAACCACTTGATGAGTTCTGTATCACCCCGGAGTACCCTTTCTAAAGAGTTTTAAGTGGCCTGGGGTGCAATCTTATCTCCACAAACAGAGGTGTCCAACTCTAACAACCTTAAGATTTGTGGACTTCAACTCCCACAATCCCCCAGGCAGCTCTTTTTTTTTCACTCTGTGAAAAAAAAAGTCAAGATATATTACATTGTCTGCATTCCCACTATCTACTAAGAAAGTTATCCAATTTAAAAAAATGCAATAGTCTAGCCACATTTATCTGTGTCCCATCAAGTGCTGAATCCTGCTGAACCTTTGCGGGCTGGGGAATTTTGAGAGTCGAAATCCACAAGTCTTCAAGTGGACAAGATCGGACACCCCACAGTTTAAACTGCCTCTGGCTGTTCTTGATTTCACACCTCGATCGTGGTGGGTTTGAGAGAAAAAGAATTTTATACCGGAGGATTGCCGCTGATGGAAACATTTTTCAAAGATTTCAGCCACCCAGGCCTGTAGCTCCATATCTTTCTCCACAGCTCCGTCGCTCAGATAGTAAAGGCCGATCATTCCAGACACAAAACTGCAAAGATGCAAAACATGGTGGGCAGGGGGACAGAAAGGTCATCCATCCTGGTATACAAGAGAAAAACTCACATTTGACAAAACAGCAGTACAGCAGCAGGGACTTCTGATAAACGAACGGGTATGTTGTGGTTCGCTGGCAGCTGGGACAGTGGGGAAGAACGGGGACCAGTCCAGGAGTCTGGGAGGACTCAGACAAAGATCCTATGTCCAATGTAGAGATGGGGTCAGGACCATCTGGGAGTTGTGTGCTAACTCCACAGCCTCCAGAGTCTGGCAGCAGCGAGGCTGAGGAACAAGGGGAGCCTGTTCCCAGGGCGCATATGCGCAGAACTGCTAGAAGGCGAGAGCAGCTGAGACAAAAGGGGTGACTCAAGAGTAAGGCTGGGAGGTGATTGCCCCTCCCATAAGGGATAAAAGACAGGCAAAGATGATGAAACCTTTGCAGGAAGCAACATTGTTCACTCTGTTCAGATTAATCCTCGAAACTCTGTGCGGACTTTGTATTTCGGTTGTTGTTTTTTACAGTTAATTTGGCACTTTATTTGTTGGCAGCAATTCAAAGGAGAGAAAGGTGGGTGCTTATCTCGAGGGACTGTTTGAGACTCATTACTGGCTGGGAATGAACATAATTCCCAGCGTTGAAATAAAACAAGAGTTATTTTATCTACATGTGTGCTTAATTACAGTCTCAGGAAGCTTTGGTTAGAACAGGATGGTAGAAAAGCTAAGAAGCCATTAGGGAAAAATTCAACCCACTGCTAGATATCAAACCCCAGCTCTATTTATGCCGATTGCTGTTTAAATTCCTTGTGCTTTCTCTTGAGCCAGTCAATATATCATTTATTAAACTTTTTTTTTAGAGCTACCCATCTCAATCAACGACCCTGGGTGTAACAAATTGTAACAGATTAACGGAGTTGAAAGGGATGTTGTAGGTCATCTAGTCTACCCCCACCCCTCACCCAAGCAAGGCTTCTGTTAATCAGAGCTGGCACATACCACGGTTTAATAAAACAGACAAAAATGTAAGACTGGGTTGCCTGTTTTGACTGCATTCAGCATTTCTTGCCCATTCTGATTAAGGAATGATAACCATCAGTTTTGCCCAGTGGTGGGATTCAATTTTTTTTTTTACTACCAGTTCTGTGGCCATGGCTTGGTGAGCATGATGTGGCTTGGTGGGCGTGGCTTGGTGGGTGTGGCAGGGGAAGATTACTGCAAAATCCCATTCCCTCCCCACCCCACTAACCTGCTTTCCAGCTCCGTTCTCCTGTGCAGGGCAAACAAAGAAGATCCAGCCAATCAGCTGGGACTCGGGAGGTGGAGAATAGATGGGGGCGGGGCCAGTCAGAGGTGGGAATTGCTGGTTCTTCGAACTACTCAAAATTTCCACTACCGGTTCTGAAGAACCGGTCAGAACTGACTGAATACCACCTCTGCTTTCACCACATATTAGCTAGGAAACCACAAGCGTGTCAAATAAATAATCTTATTTCATGCAAGCCGAGATCTCCAATCTAGAGATTAACTTGCAGGCAAGATACTATGACATGAATTCCCCTATAAGAGTGTTTTTCCCCCTAACTTCAGCAGGTTTAAGATGTGTGGACTTCAAGTCCCAGAATTCCCACGCTGGTTGGGGAATTCTGGGAGTTGAAGTCCAGCCATTTTAAAACTGCTGTGGTGGAAAAACGCTAGATCCTGAATGAAAGGTGCCTCCTCATCAAGCCTGCAGTTCTGCCGTGTTGTCATTTCTCTCCCATTGCCTTCTATGGGGATCGCACCTCTCTATAGCACTCCAGAGCTTCAATCCGTCCTCCTTGTAGTAATAGTTGGGCAACGAATCTACTCCTCTGTCCCGCAGGTCGTCAGGGAGGCAAAGCATGGAGTAGGTCAGCTTAGAAAGACCCCTGGCCACCAGTTGCGACAGACCCTGGAAACCTGTGCCTATCATCTAGAAAGAAAGAAAGGAAGAAAGAAAGAAAGAAAGAAAGATAGAAAGAAAGGAAGGAAGGAAGAAGATAAAAACAAAAAGAAAGAAAGAAAAAGAAAGAAAGAAGGAAAGGAAAGGAAAGGAGGAAAGAAAGAAAAAAGGAAGGAAGAAAGAAGAAAGAAAGGAAGAGGGAAGAAAGAAAGAACAAAAAGAGAGAGAAAGAAAAAGATAAAAAAGAAAAGGAAGTAGGGAAGGAAAGAAGGAAGGGAGAAAAAAGGAGAAAGGAAGAAAGAAAGAAAGAAAGAAAGAAAGAAAGAAAGAAAGAAAGAAAG
>NW_020769554.1:204699-215730 GCF_900518735.1 Pseudonaja textilis
TCAACTTTGGCCCTTAGAAGATGTCTGGACTTCAACTCCCAGAATTCCACGGCTGTGCTGTGGAATTCTGGGAGTTGAAGTCCACACACCCAAGGTTGAGAAACCCTGAACTGAAGCAGGTTTTTCCGGTTGCCATCTAGGGTGGCAAAGGATAATCTTAATCTCTTCCTCCGGAAGATTTTCCTGCCAGCCTTCAGGAAGGGGGCAGAGGATGACAGGAGCTGTAATAAACAGCTGGAGGCTCCCCAGCTGGTTTCCATCTGTGTCAACATCCCAGCACTTACTTTTCCTGGTGAGAAATCTTTGCCAAATTTATCCAGCTGGAACTTGTGGGTCTCGCCGTGGGTGCCCACCAAGGAGATGGAGATGTTGTCCATGGTGCCACCAAAGAGATAGTTGCCGGTGGCCACTCGGATTTTGTAGATGGTGGGAGAGGGGACGGCTGCCATGCTGGCCAGTGACCCTGATGGTGACAAAGGCAAGAGGGAAAGGAAGGAAGGAAGGAAGGAAGGGAGGAAGGAAGGAAGGAAGGAAGGAAGGAAGGAAGGAAGGAAGGAAGGAAGGAAAAATAAAGAGAAAAAGAGAAAAGAAAGGGAGGGAGGGAGGGAGGGAGGGAAGAAAGAAAGGAAAGCAAAGGAAGGAAAAGGAAGCAAAATAAGGAGAAGGGAATGGGGAAAGAAAGAAAAAAGAAAGAGAAAAATAGGTTAAAAAAGAAGGAAGGAAGGAAGGAAGGAAGGAAGGAAGGAAGGAAGGAAGGAAGGAAGGAAGGAAAATATAGAAGGAAGGAAGAAGAAATAAATAAATAGAGAGAGAGAAAGAAAGAAAAATGAAAGAATGAAAGAAAGAGGGAGGGAGGGAGGAAAGAAAATATGGAAGGAAGGAAGGAGAAAGAGAAAGAAATAGAGAGAGAGAAAGAAAGAAAAAAATAAAGAATGAACGAATGAAAGAGGAAGGGAGGAAGGAAGGAAAAAAGACAGGAAGGAAAAGAGGGAGGGTGGAAGAGTGGGGAAGAGGAAGACAGAAGAATGAGAGAAAGAAAGAAAGAAAGAAAGAAAGAAAGAAAGAAAGAAAGAAAGAAAGAAAGAAAGAAAGAAAGAAAATAAAATAAAAAACAAATCAGCCCCAAAGTTTAGCTCCCGTTCAGCTCCTGAAATTTGTCCCCATAAGCCAGAGAACCAGTCCGTTCACCTGCCGCTGAGCTTCGGGGTGAGAGACGAAGCTGGGCGAGACCAGGCGGTGGTGGTGGGCCTGAGGCTGTTCGGTGTGGGAGGTCCGGTCTCCGTTCCCCCCACCTCTGAACCTCCCGTGGCTGCTCACCGGCACCCAGGAAGGGCCGCGGCACCAGGTGAAGCTAACTGACAAATGCTGGAAGAGCCCAGGTGCTTAGAAGACGGTTGAGCCCTTCCTACAATGTGCAATCATCCAGGCGGGAGGGAGCCCTGGAGGTCATTTAGTCCAACCCTCTGCTCGGTGCACGGTTTTCAACGACGGAAGTGAGCTCCGACCAATGGTGACTCACCTCCCGGATCCTCCAAGTCTCCGCCTTCGCACGGGGCAACCACGTTTGATCCCTTTTCCAGACAGCAGGCAATCCTTCAACTTACGATCACCTTTTCTTCCGTGGCTCAACAAGGCGGTCGTTAAGCGAGTCCACCTGATTTTTAATGACCCATTGTGGTTAAGTGAAGTCACGTGGTCAGCTGGGAGGGGAGACGGGCAGCCTAAACATTTAATCATCTAAACATTTAATGTCGGAACAGCCGATCATCCGGAGGAGGGGAAAAAAAATACTTTAAGGAGTAACTGGGCGGGGGAGAACGCAGTCAGCGATGCTGGACATGCGTGCGATGTCGTGCATACATGATAAGGACTGATTGGGCCAGGAGGGGAGGGCCGGGCAGGGCCAGCCAGGGGCACGATCTGCCGGTTCTCCGAAGTCCACAGAATCATAACAACCGGTTCTATAGAACCAGTCCAAACCGGTCAAATACCACTCTCTCTGCATGAAACTGACTTTCAGGGTTTAAATCTCAGTCGGAAAACCTGGTTTTATCCTCTTGGGCAAATCCTTGATTTGCATCATGGCAAAATCTAATAAACAGGCCTGATTTTATTTTAATTTTTTTTTAAAAAAATCCTCAGTTTTGCGGCTCGGACTTTTGAGGACTGAGTGCGAATTGCTCTACTTTTCAGGACCTAGGACTGGTTGAACCCGGAGCTATCAGGAACCCAGTGCTGGGGAAATCGGTTACCGATTCCATCTGTTAACTTATTCCAGGTAGTCCTCAACATACGACCACGGTTCAGTCCAAAATTTAGGTTGCTAAGTGAGACATTTGTGAGTTTGTCCCACTTTACGACATTCCTTGCTGCAGTGGTTAAGTGAATCACTGCCATGGTTCAACGAGTAACCCAGTTGTTAAGTAAATCCGGCTTTCCCATTGATTTGGATTGTCAGGAGGTCGCAAAATGGGATTGCATGGCCCTGGGACTGTGCAACCGTTATAAATGTGAGTTGGTTGCCTAGCATCCAAATGTAAATCACGTGACCCTGGGGATGCTACAACGGTCATAAGTGCAAAAAACGATCATATCACAAGTCACTGTTTTCAGAATTGTCATAACTTGAAACAGTCACTAAATGAACCATTGTAAGGCGAGGGCTTACAACCTGTATTACAGAAGGACCTGGAGATTTTGCAGGCAGTTCTCAACTTATGACCATTTGTTCAACATTACAGCCTTGATAAAATGGACTTATGCCCACCTTTCCCACTTAACGACTGTCGTAGCATCCCCAGGATCATGATATCAAAATTCAGGTGCTTGTCCACCGACTCATATTTATGATGGTCACAGTATCCCAGGGGGGTGTCACGTGATCCACTTTGGTGACCTTCTTAGCAGCAAATGGGGGATTCGCTTAACAACCACGTTAACATCACTTAATGACATCACCTGTATCTCTCTAGACAATGTCTGTGGGCAACTTTTTGCTTTTTGGAGACCCACTTGGGTCCTGGGTTCAAATGCATCTTTGATCAATGTTGGGCTCTCAATTTTCCCAACTGTGAAATGGAAATAAATACCCCCAAAATAAGACCCTATGATATATGTATATGTATATGTATATGTATATGTATATGTATATATGTTTTCTGAGGTTCTCGCGGGTATTAGTATGTGGATCTTTGGTTATTCGGGTTTTCTCCTGCGTAAGATTGGAAGTATCTAGGCAAAGTTTTCATGAAGTCTCATTCATCATCTTCAGGCTTGTGTCTTCGGCTCTGTGCTTCTCAGAGTGAAGAAGCACAGAGCTGAAGACACAAGCCTGAAGATGATGAATGAGACTTCATCGAAATGTTGCCTAGATACTTCCAATCTTACGCGGGAGAAAACCTGAATAACCAAAGATCCATCCATACACACACACACACACACACACACACACACACACACATACATATATATATAGCCATCAAAAAGAGGCACCAGGTTTTATTTTGGGGGGAGGGGCTGTCATCCACTGACTAACCTCACTTGCATGCATCGCCCCCCCCCTTTTTTTTTTTTGCTGTCAGAGTCCTCCAGGAGCTTCTTCTATGGCCGGCAAGGCTTTCCTGAAGGCCTCTGCAGCTGATAACAGAGTTCTGGATCGATCCAGAGCTTTGTTATCAGCTCCAGAGGCCTCAGGAAAACCTTGCCGGCTGCCAAAGAAATGGGCCAACAAGGCAGGTATCAGCAGGGGTGGGATGCAAATATGGTTCTGTGGACGTGGCTAGGTGGGCATGGCCATGTGACTGGGTGGGTGTGGCTACTTCTTATTTTTTTGCAGCAGACCTTGTTGATGATCCAAACTCTGTCAAGGACCTTGCAGTACTCCTCTCTAATGACCTAAGTGCTAGAGCCCACTGTAACTCCATAGCCAAAAAGGCGTTAAGAGTTGTTAACCTAATCCTACGTAACTTTTTCTCTGGTAAATATCACACTACTAACTAGAGCATGCAAAACATTTGCTAGACCGATACTCGAATACAGCTCATCAGTCTGGAACCCACATTACGTATCTGAAATTAACACACTTGAGAAAGTCCAGAAATATTTCACAAGAAGAGTTCTCCACTCCTCTACTCGTTGTAAAATACCTTATGCCACCAGACTTGAAATTCTAGACCTAGAAAACCTACAACTACGCCGCCTTCGGTCCAATCTAAGTATAGTATATAAAATCATACGTTGCAATGTCCTACTTGTCAATGAATATTTCAGCTTCAACCACAACAATACAGGAACAAACAATAGATACAAACTCCAGGTAAACCGCACCAAACTTGATTGCAGGAAATACAACTTCAGCAACAGAGGGGTCAATGTCTGGAATCCTCTACCTGACTCTGTGGTTTCTTCCCCAAACCCCAAAAACTTTAACCTTAGACTGTCTACTATGGACCTCACCCCTTTCCTAAGAGATCTCTAGGGGGTGTGCATAAGCGCACCAATGTGCCTACCGTCCCTGTTCTATTGTTTCTTTTATTTTTCTTATAGGTATCCATATATTCATAACTATGTTTTTACTTATATCTATTATCTTGTAAGCAATCGACAAATAATAAATAAATAAATAAATTTGCCAGTTCTCTGAACTCCTCAAAATTCCTGCTACCAGTTCTCCAGAACTGGTCAGAACCTGCTGAATTCACTTCTGATGTCGGGGTGTGCGAGGCCTGGCTACAACTGACCAAAGGTGCAGCTCCACCTACCCACTCCCAAATTCCCACATTAGTTTAATGTTTATCTGTGCACTCTGGAGTCAGCAGGATCTTAATTAGGGCTTATTTTAGGATAGGGCTTATATTAGGTGCAGGTGTTAAAAAAAATCAAGCTAGGACTTTACTTTCAGGGTAGGGCTTATTTTTGGGGAAACAGGGTAGCAGGGATGATTAAAAGCCAAGTCCAGGAAGCCAGCAGGGCGGGCCCTTGAAGAATTAATCGAGGGCATACCTTTGATTTGACGTTCTTCTTTCTTCTTTCCACTCCAGCATATGATTTTAATAACATTAAATCGGGTTTAATTGAAGGTTTCTGGCTCAAAGATGACCAAGAGGCGATCTGTCTCTCTTCACCTGTTGTGTTTTAAAGAGCAAGCCTTTAATCCTAGCCAGATTCTGGGTGAATCAACCAAGGTTTTCTTTTCCAAATTCTGCCAACTGGGATTTAATCTTGGGTTTTAGCCATATTCATATAGCTTTCTTTGACTTTGTCAAGCCTTGTTTGGGAGTTGGAATGCAGCCAGATTTAGGAACCCTCCAGGAGTTTGGACTACAACAGAGATTAACAGAGATGAACAGAGTTGGAAGGGACCTTATAGGTCATCTAGTCCAACCCCCCCTCCCTGCCCAAGCAGGAGACCCTGCACCATTTTTGACAAATGGCAGTCCAGTCTCTTCTTGAAAGCCTCCAGGAATGAACCTCCCAAAATCTCCATCAATAACAAGATCCATCATTAACAGGTTAACAAAGAGTTGGAAGGGACCTTGTAGGTCAACTAGTCCAACCCCCCGCCCAAGCAGGAGACTGTACACAATCATCCTGAGCAGAGCGACACATCTGGTTGGTGTGCATCCTGAGAAGAAAAATAAGAAAAAAAATTGGAGGAAGATACAGGTAGTTCTCAACTTACAACAATTCATTTAGTGACCATTCAAAATTAGCATCCCACAGAAAAAGTGACCTATTCTCTTCTCTTCTCTTCTCTTCTCTTCTCTTCTCTTCTCTTCTCTTCTCTTCTCTTCTATTCTATTCTATTCTATTCTATTCCCTATTTTTTATTATGTTCTGTTCTGTTCCACTCTATTTTCTATTCTATTCTATTCTATTTTATTCTATTCTATTCTATTCTATTCTCTATTCTGTGTTCTCTATTTTCTATTCTTTTTTTTCTATTCTATTCTATTCTCATTTCTATTCTTTATTCTATTTTCTATTCTATTCTCTATTCTGTTCTATTGTCCATTCTTTATTCTATTCTATACCCTATTTTTTATTCTGTTCTATTCTATTCTATTCTATTCCCTATTTTTTATTATGTTCTGTTCTGTTCCACTCTATTTTCTATTCTATTCTATTTTATTCTATTCTATTCTGTTTTTTATTCAGTTCTATTCTGTTCTGTTTCACTCTATTCTCTATTTTCTACTCTACTCTGAAATCTGAATTCTGAATTCTGTTCTGTTGTTCTGTTCTGTTCAGTTCTATTCTTGCTTGGATCCTGACCCTGTGGTTTCTTCCTCACCCCTTTCCTAAGAGGTCTGTGGGGGGGCATGCATAAGCGCACCAACGTGCCCACCGTCCCTGTCCTATTATTTCTTTTAGCTTTTTATTTTTCTTATATGTATCCATGTCATAACTATGTTTTTACTTATACCTATTATCTTGTAAGCAGTTGACAAATCAAATTATGTGTGTGTGTGTGTGTGTGTGTGTGTGTGTATACATATATATGTGTATGTACGTATATATGGTATTCAGCTTTGTTCGGGTATTTTCCCACGTCATTATAGTTGTGCTCTTAAAGTTATAGCAATGTTTCAGCAGAATCTCATCTGCCATCATCAGGCTTCTGTATTGTGTTCGTCTGTGAGTCAGGCTTTCACAACCGTCTGACTCACAGATGAACACTATACAGAAGCCTGATGATGGCAGATGAGATTCTGCCGAAACGTCGCTACAACTTTAAAGGCACAACTATAATGATGTGGGAAAATACCTGAACAAAGCTGAATACCATACATGTAAGTACCCGCGAAAACTTAAGAATATATATATATATACACACACATATACATATACATATAAAATGTTTTCTGAGGTTCTCGCGGGTATTTGTATATGGATCTTTGGTTATTTGGGTTTTCTCCTGCATAAAATTGGAAGTATCTAGGCAACGTTTCGATGAAGTCTCATTCATCATCTTCAGGCTTCTGTCTTCGGGTCTTTGCTTCTCTGAGTATATATACATACATACATACATACATACATACATACATACATAATAAAGAGCACAATGGGTTAAAGAAACTTGCCATGAATTATATGTTACAAGACCAGGGTTATAACCAGCCAAGATTTGTGTGCGTTTCCTGCAGGCAGCTGCTGAGTTGATGGAATTGACATTAAAAAAAAATCCATTTGCATCACCTGCTGGTATAAAATTGCTGTTTAGACAACCTGTGAGTTTGCCTCTTTGTAATTACCTGGTCCTACTCAACTGGCTGTCTGCAAAGGACATCCCCAGCTGGCACCTGCTGGGTTTTAAATGCAGGTCGATAGGGGATGATGGGCGTTGTTATCCATCCCAGCCTGAGGTCAACAGGCAGGGAAAGGCACCTAAAAATCTAGGTATATCTGCAATGTTTTGGAAGGTGGAAATGTGAAAAATATCTGGAAAGATCCTATTGCAATTTCCAAAACAGAGGAACTTGTGAATATTAGGCCTTCCTGGGTTCAAGAGGAGTGAATTGATATTTTGGGTGCCTTTGGGGTTCATCCTGTCTCAGCTCAGACTACCTCACAAGATTGTTGTTCTTGGAGGCAGTATTATCTCCCCCCCCCCATTTTTTTTTATTTCAATCTACATATAACAACAATACATTAACAGTGTGGCATCAATATATCATATATCTCTCATTGCATATATTCATATTAATTCATACTTCTTCAATATTTATTTTCAACCTTATTCTCTCCAAATGCCTACCACCATATCAGTTAAACATACCTAATGATTCCATTATTCAATTTTCTCCCTGTTTTCATTTCATTTTATTTTTTTAAATAAAAAATTCTCATTTGGCAAGCAGTACGGTTCCAGGTTTCACATCTCAATACAAACATGACCATAGTTACCTATTCATTTTATTTGTTTAATTTTGTATTACGTCATCCTTATCATTATTAAATATTAAGCTTATCCAATTCCAATTCATGTTCTCTCATCTTATTTTACAATATTATCTAAAATTCTCATCTCAATTCTATATTCATTTATTCAGTTCCAAATCCTAATATATCTCCTTCCATTTTTCTTAGTATATTCTCATATCTTATTTTTCAATGCTATTTAAAATTCTCATCTCCTTTCTATTGTCATTTCTCCTATTATTTTTTCCTGTCACATTTGTCATTTTATCAATCCTTATCTGTAAATATAATTGTCCCCTCTAGTTAATAATTTGAGCTAACCACCTTCACTGTTCCTTAATATCAATCTCCCTATCTAGTATAAAAAAACCATATATATATATTTTTTTTTCTCAGATTCCGCATTATATTTTCTCAATAAATCATCTATACATTACAAAATACTATTTTCAATATATTCTTATACATCCCAACACATTGCCTTGCGAAATCTCCTTCCTTATTCCTTTTTTTTCCACCCATTATCTCTCACTCTTTGAATAGTGTACCTTCTTTTCATCCTCGTTTGTTTCCCGTTTCTCTTTATTTTCTGGTCCTTTCTCTTAATTCCCTTTCCCTCCCCATTCTTATTCCCCTCCTTTTCTCATTCCAGTTATTAAACTTTTCTCTCTCCCTCTTTTGATCTTCCTTTTACATTTCCTTTTTCTGCTTTTTCCTTCTCTCTTTAGCCGTTTTCCAAGCCATTCTCCCTTATATTATCCCATCAGACCACAAATTTTTAATTTTAATTCCTTCCCCCCCCTTCGCTTAAATAAATGTTGTTCATTTTGTCCTTCTAAGTTGGCTTTTTCTTTATCAAACTCCTCCCCCTCTGGTTTATTATGTTCTTGTGTATGCTGAGTCACCATTTCTAATTTTTGTAGTACATAATTACACATTCCAAGTTTGATTTTTATCATGTCCCTTATATCTTGCATATCCGAGCTTATATCTTGTGAGTCCAGTCTTACGTCAACAAGTAGCTCCTCCATGATATCTTCTTTTTCCTTTTTCTTTCCTCTTCTTAATAGCTGAAATCCTCTTCTTTCGTAGATATATTCAATCTCATAGTCCAGTATATTATTTCAGCCAATATATTTTGAGTTTATTTTCAACAATTCATACTCTTGAGTCTTTATTCCGAATCCTCTAACTGGCCTCTCCATTGTTTCCCAAATTACTGGCAATCGTAAAGTTCCTTTTATTTTCTTTCAAATTCCAAAATCCAAAGTCTCAAAAAGATCAGACATTCATTTTAAAACATACTAAAATTTTCCTGTACCATCAGGTGGCGCTCTTGAGTCTTTTTCTTTTTAACTTTCTTTCTTGAATATAATATTTAAGTTTGCTAATTTCAATCATTCAACAAACTTAATTCCAGCATTTTGTTATCCCCTTTAAGTGCCCACAGTTCAATATCTGTCCAGTTTAATTTTTAAACCTTTGTTGTGTTAATGAATTTTCCTTTAAATTTCTCCTCCAGATTAGTCCTATAGAATAGTCAAATCCAAATTTAAAGACCCGTTTTCTTTCTCACTTTCTCTGGTCGCTGCTTCCACACACTTTCCTCCAAAATAGCCCTTTAATTTGATACCAGGATACCTCAAAAGTGATGTCCTTTGCTTGGTTCACTCTGCTCATTACTTCTCTCTCCAGCACAAAACTTAGTTTCCCGGAATGTTCTTCGTCTTCGTGGTGGCCATTTTAAGACCACCACAGCAGCTTGCCTTTGGGAGAGATTTTCCTGTCAGGGAGTGGAGTTAAGGCTCCCCTCAACCCTCCAGGTGATTTCCCCCTTCTTCATCACGCCACCAGGGTGGCTCCGGTCTTGATCGGGATCCTCCAGCAAGTGGGCTCGGGCGAAACCGCGCACGATCACAGATTCTGCATCGACACCGATGAGGAACAAACCAGAAGTCAGGAGGCAGCACTATCAAGGCCATCTTAAATATCAGAATTAAGTAACGGAGTTGGAAGGGACCTTGGAGGTCTTCTAGTCCAACCCCTGCTCTGGCAGGAAATCCTATACTATTCCAAACAACTGGCTGTCCAATCTCTTATTAAAAACTTCCAGTGATGGAGAACCCACAAATTCTGGTGGCAAGCTGTTTCACTAGTTAATTGTCCTCGTTGTCAAGAAATTTAGGTTGGTTCTCTCTTTGATTTGTTTCCATCTGTTGTTTCTTGTCTCGCCTTCAGGGGCTTTGGAGAATAGGTAGACCCTCCTCTTCTTTGGGGCAGCCCCTCAAATATTCAAACAGTGCTATCATGTCCCCCCTATTCCTTCTTTTCATTAAACTAGACATACACAATTCCTGCAACCATTCCTTGTGTGTTTTATCCTTCAGGCCGCTAATCGGCTTTGTTGCTCTTCTCTGCATTCTTTCCAGAGTCTCAGTATCTTTTTTATATCATGGCAACTAAAACTGGATGGAAAATTCCAAGTGTGGGTCTTACTAAGACTTTGTAAAGGTAGTACTAAAACTTCACGTAATCTTGATTCTATCCCTCCGTTAATGCAGCCTAGGATTGTGTTGGCCTTTTTTTGGCTGCCGCCGCACACCGCTGGCTCATATTTAAGTGGTTGCCTACTAGGACGCAGTGGCTCAGTGGCTAAGATGCTGAGCTTATCAATCAGAAAGGTCGGCAGTTCGGCAGTTCGAATCCCTAGCGCTGCATAATGGGGTGAGCTCCCGTTCCTTGTCCCAGCTTCTGCCAACCTAGCTATTCGAAAGCATGTAAAAATTGCAAATAGAAAAATAGGGACCCTTTTGGTGGGAAAGGAACAGTGTTCCGTGCTCCTTCAGAGTTTAGTCCCGCTGGCCACATGACCACGGAGACGTCTTCGGACAGCGCTGGCTCTTCAGCTTTGTAACGGAGATGAGCACCGCCCCCTAGAGACGGAAATGACTAGCACTTTTATGCAAAGGAAATCTTTAATTTTACCTTTACTAGGACTCCAAGATCTAACAGTGTGTGGCGGCAGCCAAACAAGTCAATGCAATCCCAAGTTGCATTAATAGAAGTGTTATGTCCTGAGGACTCAAGGAGTTCTCACTCAGGTCCACTCAC
>NW_020769554.1:215740-232800 GCF_900518735.1 Pseudonaja textilis
TGTTGCACTCATGCTCTGGTTCAGCCTCTCATTGCTCAAACTTAACAAGAAGGATACAATCAAGATCAAGTAAGGTACTAATACCTTTCTATAAAGCCTTAGTAAGGCCACACCTAGAGTCCTGCATCCAGTTTTGATCACCATGCTATAAAAAAGAGGTTGAGACTCTAGAAAAAGTGCAGAGAAGAGCAACCAGGATGATGAGGGGACTGGAGGCTCAAACATACGATGAACAGTTGCAGGAACTGGGCCTGGCTGGTCTAGGGAAGAGAAGGACCCGGGGGGACAGGAGAGCAGCCTTCCAATATTTGAGGGGCTGCCTCAGAAAGAAGAGGGTCAAATTATTTTCCAAGGCACCTGAAAGCCAGACAAGGTATAATGGATGGAAACTGAACAAGAAGAGATTCAACCTGGAAACAAGGAGGAATTTTCTGACAGAGAGAACAATCGACTAATAGAACAGAAGTTGCTTTTGGAAGTTGTGGGACCTTCGTCGCCTTTTTTCAAGGAGAGATGGGATGGGGGTTGGACTAGATGACCTCCAAGGTCCCTTCTAATTCTGTTAATCTGTATCTGTATCCCTCTCACAGTTACTTCTACTGTATTGGACAGGGTACCACCTATTTTATTCTAGCCAAGTAATTTAAACTGCAAAGGAAACAGCCCTTCTAGGTGGTGCTAGGTGCTAAAGTTATACGTTTGTGCCAAATGTTCAGGAGCGAGCATTTGACCCAAATGAAGCTGGTTGCTGACATTTAGAATAGGATAGAGCTGGAAGGGGACCTTGGAGGTCTTTTAGTCCAGCCCCCTGCTCAAGCAGAAGCACCAATCCCATTTCAGGCAAGTTGCTGTCCAGCCTCTTACTTCTTGTTAAGATATTGACGATTTAATAGCTGACCAGCTGCTGTAAGGCTGCGGATGCAATGTGGATGAGTCAGCAAGGGTTATTGCCGTTTTAAGACTGAGGTTGGGGTCAGCAGGGTTATTGCCCCTTTAAGAAGCTGTCTACATAAGGGCAGCCATGAGAGAGCCTCCCTCTCTCTCTCTCATGTTCTATTTCCATTGTAGTTCTCTGTGAAGAGTTGAAGATTGCTTGCTTGCCTGGTATTTACCTAACACGAATATGGATGTATATAGCAGTCTCGTATATAAACCACTGTTAAAAGACGAGGCCTCTGTGTGTGCTGTGTTGTGCTCCTGGATTGTCTCACAGTAGAAGTCACACTTGCAAACACTCTGACCCTTCTGGTGGCAAGCTGTTCTGCTGGTTAATTGTTCTCACCTATCAGAGTTGGGAGACCCCAACAAAACTAGGCCAGAAGGAATGGCTTGATTGACGACCAGAGAGATCTTCTGATCATATCTTGAAGAAGATAGCTGAAGCCCGTTTCCACTTCTCCAGCATCCTGTCTCCAGCTTTCCAAGCAGGACTGGATTCAAACTCACCTCATTTCAGGATCCAATCTGAGTCAGTCACTGGAACCAAAAATTTATTCTTCCGAGTTTTGGGACTTGTCCTGAGGCCCTATCCTTCGGGGAACTTCTGTCTCCAGAATATGTGCAAACTGGGTGGTTTTGTCATTGTATTTTTACTTCCTGGTTATGTGGAGCTTTCAGTTTGTTAATAGCTGTTCAGTGTTGGTAGCTGGCCATTTAGTCATTAATTGTGGCTTCCTTGTGCCACAGGCCTAAGTACCTAGTACTTAGGGGGGTGATTTACTGCCAGTCTATCAGGTATGTAGGAGCCAAGGGCATGAGGAAAAAGCAACTAATGACTTAATGGACTACCGGTAATTAACAACTAAAAGCTACACACAACCAGGAACTACCTACATGCATGCATACATACATATTCACATACACACATACAATAAAATTTAAATATAAATATTGGAGGCTAAAACAATGAATGGAAACTTATCAAGGAGAGAATCAACCTAGAACTAAGGAGAAATTTCTTGACAGGGAGAACAATTAATCAGTGGAACAGCCTGCCACCAGAAGTTATGGGTGCTCCAACACTGGAGGTTTTTAAGAAGCCGCAAAGAGACTCCTGGGAGGAGCAGCTGAGGCCAGCTGGCCAGTTCAACTACCAGTTCGGCAAACCAGTTGTAAGTTTAACATCCGATTCACCCAAACTGGACCGAATCGGCTGAATTCCCTCCCCCCATCCCGGATAGGGTCTTCTGCTTGAGTAGAGGGTTGGGCTAGATGACCTGCAAGGTCCCTTCCAGCTCTATTCTGATTGATTGATTAATTGATTGATTGGAATACACTGCGTAGAACAGCCCAGTGCATATATATTCTGGAGAGAAGGAGGCGTTTCCTAAGAATGGCCTCCGGCAAGAAACCTTCGAAGAATAAACCTTGGTTCCGGCGACCGACTCAGATTGGATCCCACAAAATTATCCTTGGATACATTTATTTATCTCCTCCTTTTACCCCACCCCACATGGCGGCCTCTGAAGGAGGAGAACTTTGCAAGTCATCCACACTGCTGTATCTCACCAGGTTTCCTTCCTGTCCTCATTCCAAGTTGACAGAGAGGAGAGAAATCCAACAGGAAATTCTTATATTAGGCAGCTCCGGTGGCCTAGAGGTGGAGCTCTCACCTCACAATCAGCAGGCTGCGAGTTCGATCCTAGGTAGAGGCTAATATTTGGATATAGACTCTCCTGTTCGAGTGGGGGGTTGGACTAGATGACCCCTGGGGTCCCTTCCAACTCTGTCATTCTATGAAGTATCAGTTTTCAAGAAAGAGATCGGGTGAACATTTGTGGCCTAGGGTTCCCTGACTAAGCAGGGGGATGCACCAGAAGACCTCCTAGGCAGGAGTGGAGGCTGCTACCGGTTCGCACCGGTTCAGGCGACCCGGTTGTTAATTTTATGGCCAGTTCAGCGAACCGGCAAATTCCACCCCGGCTGGCCTCGCCCACTCTCCCCTCCCCTCCCAAGGGTCCCTCCACACCTTGTTTTGGATCGCAGGTAAGTGCAGGGTCTGTGAGGAGGTTCAGGGAGGGTAAAAATGGGCCTCCCAGAAGTTCCGGAAGGCTGGAAATGGGCTCGTTTCTGGCCTCCAGAGAGCCCCGGGAGCCCCGAGAGGGTGAAAAAAGCCCCCCCGTGGCCCGTTTTCACTCCTAGGCCAGGGTGGTGAAGGAGGCTGACTAGGCCATGCCCACCATGGTCACGGCCACCCAGCAATAGGTCAGATAATCAGTTGTTAAATTTTTTTGAAGCCTATCCCTGCTCCAAGGTCCTTTCCGACTCTGTTATTCTACTCTATACTTTTCAAAGTATTTCTTTTCAAAGTCTTTCTAGCAGGACTACCAAATTCTATAAATAGCTTGGTTCCCCTAGGCCAGGGGTCACCAACTTTTTGGACCTCAGGGACCACCAAGGAAAATTCCCCCACCCCGTTTTCCTACCTATCGATCATTTTTTATTTGGCATCGCAGGATACCATCTCCAGCTCCGTTCTCAGGGGGGGATAAAGAGAGAGAGAGACTTTTGGCTTCATTCAAGGAAAGCAGCAGAAGCAGCAGAAGTCTCTCTTCCTGTCCCCCAAATTCCGTCAGAAACAAGTCTTTGTGAGATTTGTCACGCCGGTGCATCCTCTTGGAGCAGGAGGCCCCCAAAGATTCATTTCTAGCACAGTTTGGGGGAGAGAAAGAAAGATGTTTTGCTGCTTTCCTTGCGTGCAGCCAAAAGCAGAAGAAGAAAGAAGCAGAAAGAAGCAGCCCAGTGGCCAGACGAGGCATGTGGAGTTAGTGGGGCAAGTTCCTCCCCTCTGCCCTTTCCCCCCTCACCTCACTATCTTGTGTTGTTCACAATGCAAACGACACAAGCCTTGTGTTCCCTTACAGCCTGGATTAATTGCTTTGGGGGTTGCTTTAGGGGCGACATTTCTCTGCAGACCACCAAAATTTTCTTGCAGACCACCAGTGGTCCCCGGCCCACTGGTTGGCGACCACTGCCCTAGTCCATCCATCTGGTAAATCCAAAAATATTAGTTTTTCTTGCCCTGTATGTGTATACATCTGAACTAAACTGCGTTGTTTCTCTGTGTCATATAATATATGGGTATATATGCATAATTTTGTACTGATTGATTTATTCTGTCATGGTTATGTCATGTATATTGGAAGTGGTGACCCTTTGAGAGCTGTGTGCAATGCAATTTCATTTTAATGTATGCCAATGAGCGGCAACCTTTTAAGGACTTAAAGACCCATTTGGATCCGTTTCCCACAAAAAAGGCAAAACACCGGGAGCCACAAAACCTACTGAGAGAGACGTTTGAAAAGCTCAATAAATTGCATGCTGGTGGGTGTTGCACAATGATGGTTGTGACGCATATTTTGAGCATCAGGGAGCCACAGCAGAGGGATGAAAGAACCACATGCGGCTCCAGAGCCACAGGTTGCCAACTCCTGTTCTAAGTCTAAGTCTGTTCTCTAGTCTCAAAACCTTTGGGTGGGTGTCCACTTCTCTTCCTTTGCCCTATAGGAAAGCCAACCCTAGATATGATGGACCTTTGGTCTGATCCTGCCTCTGGATTCAGAATAACAGAATAACAGAGTCAGAAGGGACCTTAGAGGTCTTCTAGTCCCACCCCATGTTCAAGCAGGAAAGCCTATAATATTTCAGATAAATGGCTTGTCTGGTCTCTTCTTAAAAATATCCAGTGATGGAGAACCTACAACAGGCTGTTCCGCTGATTATTTGTTCTCAATATTAGGAAATTTCTCCTTAATTCCGGTTTGCTTCTCTCCTTGATTAATTTCCATCCGTTGCTTCTTGTCTTGCCCTGAGGTGCTTTGAAGAATAGATTGACCTTCTCTTCTTGGTGGAAGTCCCACGAATATTGGAAGAATGCTATCGTGTCACCCCTAGTCCTTCTTTTCATTAAACTAGACATATCCAATTTCCGCAACCGTTCTTCATGTTTTAGGTGGTATTCTACCGGTTCGGACTGGTTCAGACGAACTGGTTGTTAAATTTGCATCTGGTTTGCCAAACCAGTATTTGAACTGACAGGCGCCCGCCCTGCCACGCCTTTCCCAGCAGTCTCCATGCAGCCCATTTTCAGTGCAGGTAAGTGCAGAGCCCACGTGGAGGCTCTGGGAAAGGGAAAATGGGCCTTCCGGAAGTCCAGAATTCCATTTTTGCCCCCCCAGAGGCCTGAGGGAAGCCTCTAGACCCTTGGAAAAGTGAGAAATGGCCGTCCCGGATGTTCCAGTAGGCCACACCCACTGTGACCACGCCCACCCACTGAGCAGTGAACCGGTTTTTGAATCCCACTCCTGGTTTTAGCCTACGGTCTCCTAATCCCCTTTGTTGTTCTTCTCTTCACTCTTTCTAGAGTCTCAACCTCTTTTTTTACAATATTGTGGTGACCGAAACTGGATGCATTCTTAATCATGGAGCTGATACACCTGGATGGGACACTTCTGGAACTGGTGGTCTTAATAATACAGATTAAAGAGAGCTGGGAGGGAGCTTGTAGGTCATCTAGTCCAACCCCGTCTGCCCAAGCAGGAGACCCTACCATTTCTGACAGACAGCAGTCCAATCTCTTCTTGAAAGCCTCCAAGGATGAAGCTCCCACAACTTCTGAAGGCAACAAAATTGATTGTTCTCACTGTCAGAAAATTCCTCCTTATTTCCAGGTTCATTCTGCAATCTCTAAGAAAATCCAGAGATCTTTCCGCAGAGGAGCCACTCGGAAACCCAGAAAGCAGGCTCTCCTGGTGCAGATAGACTGCCTCGGAACGTGGAAGATCCATAGCGGTGATGCTTTGCAACCAATGGCAAATGTCCCGCCCTCTGGATGTTTAGCCAATCACCCTTTGAAAGCATCGAAGATGGACAGCTATATTGCTGAGCTACCTAGGGTTCGCATCTTCCAGCCATCCAAGCTACAGGGGCAGATGGCGAGGAGGGGGATGGGACTTGTAGTCCAAAACTTCCAGGAAGAGGAAGAAGATAATCTAAGTTTATTGTGATTTGGGAAGGTTTTCAATGCATCCATTAGGAATTCTGTACAGGTGGTTCTCAATTTACAACAGGATTTCGGTGACCGTTGGAAGTAATAAAAGCACTGAAAAAAAGGACTTATGGCTGTTTTCCACATTTATGACCGTTGCCACATCCCAGCATGGTCAACATGATCAAAATTTGGCAAGTGATTCATATTTATGACGGTCGCAATGTCCCGGGATCACATTATCCCCTTTGGCAAACTTCCAAGGAGCAAAGTCAAAGGGGAAACTGGATTCACTTAACGACCGGGTAACTAACTTAACCGCTGAGGTGATTCGCTTAACAACGGTGGCAAGGAAGATCATAAAATGGGGCAAAACTCACTTAGCAGCTGTCTCGCTTAGCCACAGAAATTTGGGGCTCGCTTGTGGTCATAAGTTTCTTGTTTCTGGTCACCTTCCTGTCTGCTTTATGAGATGGCTCCAGTTTCTGTCATTATAAGAGGGGGAGGAAATGTCTTCCTTGCTCAAATCTATAATCTGCAGAGCCAGAATTTCCCCTTCTTGGGTTGTTGGGCCACTTGAAACCTACTGTCGTGCCCCTGTTAGAATCTGAGTCCGAGGGAGAGGAGGAACAGCCAACAGGGAGTGGGAGTGTGGTTCTGGAGGTTGTGGGGGGAAACTGGGGAAGGGCACAGGCTGTCTGGGCATTCAGAAGAAGACCCAGGCCCATCCCCTCTTCATCCTAGGGCACGCAGGGAAAAGAGGATAAGGAAAAAACATGAATGGCATGGTCTATGGGGAGGAAAGGGTCCTGATCCCCTTCACGAGCTGCAGCTGTGAGGACTGTTTAAAAGGACAAACGTGCACATGTTCTGGCATCCTTCCCAGTGTGTGTGTATTTCAATATCTGTGGGTGTCTTCAAGCCCTTATCCTGCTGTATCTCATAAACTGCTTCAGTATAGTTTGTGTTGTTGTTTTTTCTATTTATAATTTATGTGTATTTTGAGTTTGAACGGAAGTTCTTCCTTTTCACAGCTGTTTGTGGGGGAGTTTTTTTCTCCAGTCAATGATAATCGGACCTTTAAAGCCAAGTTGAAGGAACTAAAGGGACTTCGCCTGTTTTTGAGACTTCGTTGCTTTTGTATCCCACCCTGGGTCATCACACCTACTGGATGCAACAGGACCTGAATAATCAGAATCAGAATAGGGCTGGAAGGGACCATGGAGGTCTTCTAGTCCAGCTCTCTGCTCAAACCGGGAAATCTATACCAAGGAATGGCAACCTTAAACACTCAAAGAGCCATTTGAACCCATTTAAAACATTCCTATGCCTGTTTTAGCAGTTGCCATAATAATTTAAAAAAGGGGGGGGGGCTAGGAAGGAAATCTGGAAGAGCATTTGAAAGAGAAAGTACATTCCGATTCTTATCTTTAAAAGATTATAACTAAAATACCAGAGTTTTTGCCTGCAAATAGATTGAATTGGAGAATGTGATTGATGACACCCAGCCAGCGAACGTGCTCAATTGGAGAATCTGATTTATGAGACACCCAGCAGGGAGGTGGGGAAAACAGGCTCACAGGGGACTGGAAATGACCTAGGCCAGAGTTGGCTTCATACAGGGTAATGCCAGTATGTCGCCTCTAATAAATCCTTCTGAAGTTTTTTGAAGTTTGGCTCGAGAATCGTGATTTAATTAGGGCGATTGCTGGAATCCTGACCCCATTTCCCACAGAAAAGACCCACAAAGACCCTTCCCATGCCTGACTATTTCCCGAGCAGCCACAAAACTAGCCTAAGGAGTTGAATTAAAGATTTTCCTCTGAAACTTTTCTTTTCTTGGATTTACCCACAGTTGGCCTATCGGGGGTCGAAAAGCTCAATAAATCGCATGCTGGCGGGTGCCACACATTGGCGGTTGTGACACATATTTTGAGCCAACAGGGAGCTGCAGCAGAGGGATGAAAGAGAGCCGCATGCAGCTCCGGAGCTGCGGGTGGCCGACCCCTGCCCTATACCCTGTCAGACAAATGCTTTTAGTTTGTCAATTTCAGATTTTAGTTCTGGGTTGTTGTTGTTTTTATTTTGGATTCGGGAAGAACCTTGCGAGCCAGATGAAAAAATGCTGCAAGGGAACAGTTAGATAAGAGGCAGCTGAGCCCAGAGCTGTATAATGAGGTGGAAAAAGAAAAGAGACTCTTCCTAATTTCACGGGCTGTAAAAGAGACCGGGGAAGAATTAAAGTTCCAGATTTTCAAGACTCTGTCAACATGGCTTTACAATCAAGTACAATTATCTTATCTGGTTGTGTTTTCTATCTGGTCCACCTGGTCTCCACCCTCAAGAGAAACGAGTTTATTTATTTTTTTTTCCCCTTGATGATCTGGTCTATATCTTTGTCAATCCTCCTCCTCTTACAGCCCTGCCTGAAGCTGAGGACAATTTCACACCCTCGTCTGAATAATCCAATTTTAATAAGATTCCACAAGGCATTTTTACATATTTCACAGTGCTGGGATTGCCCTGGGAAACATTTTATTCATTACAGGACTAAAAACAAATAACAAAGCGTGTGTGTGTGTGTGTGTGTGTGTGTGTGTGTGTGTGTGAAAGGCGTTTGTGAAGGAGGATGCAAAAAAAGGGAAAAAAACAGCTTATTTTTTTTTCCAGTTGGATTTTTTAATACTTTTTCCAGTTGGATCTTTTAATACTTTTTTCCAGTCATAGCTTAGGCCAGTGTTTCTCTACGTTGGCCCCTTTAAGATGGGCAGATTTCAAACTCCCAGGATTCCCCAGCCAGCAAAAGTTTACTAAAAATTCAGCATGTTTAGGACAAGAACAAATGTGACTACTTTTATTGCATGTTTGGACTTTTAACTTTCTTAATAGATGGTGGGAATGCAGTAGACGTAATATACCTTGACTTCAGCAAAATGGAGAGAAGAAAAAAATAACCCATGACAACCCACGTTGATAAATAAATTAAAGGAATAGATGGCCTGACAATTAAACCGGAAATGAATATGCTGGCTGGGGGATTCTGGGAGTTGAAGTCGCCCCCCATCTTAAAGGGGCCATGGTTGAAAAACACTTTGATGAATATAAATATGCAGACATCAAGGCAACATGGAATATAATTTAGTGATTGGTGGATAATGATGCTTCTTGTTATCTAGGATTACTAAACAAAGTGTTTCTAGTCCTTATGATTTAAACTTTGCAACTACTGGAAGTTCATTAAACATGCAAAAAAGAAAAGAAAAGAGAACCAATCCAGTTGAGTTTCCAGAAGACAAGAATATTCGTTTCCACGATGGATACAATCCTTTTTTTCCTTCCTTATTCAGGAGAAAAATTGGGGATTTCTTGCCATTCCTTCTGGTTCACACACCAACCCATCCTTCCCTCCTCGCAGGAATCTAAAATAGCAGAATCCCCCCCATCCCTTAGTCTTCCTCCCCCAATAATATCCATCTTCTAAGAAACACCAATCAAGCAGAACACAGCAAACTCCAATAAACACAGGGCAAGACTCCCAACCAATCAGGATGAAGAAAAAAACCATTCTGGCACAGCAGTAGGCTAGCACCAAATTTAAAACAGAAACAGCTGTGAAAGTCTGACTCACAGATGAACCCAATACAGAAGCCTGAGGATGGCAGATGAGATTCTGCCGAAACATTGCTACAACTTTAAAAGCACAACTACAATGACGATATATTTTGACAGAGAAGCAGATTTCCCCCCGATGGTCAAAACTTTATCAAATTCGAGGTAACACATCATCTTCTTCTGCCTTTGGCGGTCTGGCTTGGCCATTAAATGGAGACACTGTTCTGGACCAGCGAAGGGTTGAGATAGTGATAGCCAATGGGCAAAGCTTGGTTCCTTTCCTCAATTTCTTCAGAAATTACCGCCAGGCGTTTCTGGAAATCGGAAATGAGTTTTTTGGGCATCTCCTCAGTGAAATGTTCTTCTGGATAATGGCCCAGAGGTCTCTGAAAGAGAAGAAGATGGAGAACGTCCCTGACAAAGATGCAACCAAGCAAATGTTAACAGATTAACAGAGTTGGAAGGGACCTTGTAGGTCATCTAGTCCAACCCCTCAATTATTGGAAGATGCGGTCATGTCATCCTTAGTCCTTTTTTTTCATCAAACTAGACATACCCAATTCCAGCAACCGTTCTTGATATGTTTTCGCCTCCAGCTCCCTAATCACATTCAGATCAACAGAGTTGGAAGGGAGCTTGGAGGTCATCTATTCCAACCCCCCACCCAAGCAGGAGACCGTACACCATTTCTGACAGAGGACAGTCCAATGTCTTCTTGAAAGTCTCCAGGGACGAAGCTCCCACAACTTCCAAAGGCAACTTCTATTCCATGGGTTGATTGTTCTCACTGTCAGAAAGTTTCTCCTTATTTCCAGGTTGAATCTCTCCTTGTTCAGTTTCCATCCGTTATTCCTTGTCTGGCCTTCAAAGGTGCTTTGGAAAATAGCCCGACCCCTCTTTGGGGCAGCCCCTCAAATATCGGAAGGCTGCTATCATGTCCCCCCTGGTCCTTCTTTTCATCAAACTGGACATACCCATTTCCTGCAACCGTTCATTGTATGTTTTATCCTCCAGTCCCCTAATCATCTTTACTCCTCTTCTCTGCACTCGTTCTAGAGTCTCACCATCGTTTTTGGACTGTGGTGGCCAAAACTGCAGGGAATCCTGACTTAACAGGATTTGCAAAGGACATTATAAAAGATCGTTGGTTACACAACGGATCATATACCTTATAAATATAATTTATTCATTTATACTAGCGCTTCCTAATTTTAGCAAACGGCTGGCTGCAGAATGGCCTTTCCCAGAATTCCACAGCCACTAGAGTAGATGTCGCTAAGCATTCTGGGAGGAGAATCCACATATCTGGAAAATGGGCCCTGTTTGGGGCATCTTCATTTACGACAGTCACACCACCCAAAGCTCAGAGGGACCCAGAGGACATCAATCTTATACTTTTGAGGTCACCATTCTATTGACTTCCTCTGTCTTTGTTCCCATCTACTGACTCTTAGCTCCACTTACCAGGTCTCCTGGCTCGTAGCTGACGATGGAGAGCAGTGACAGCAAGGCACAGGTGGAGTTGACTTCAGGAAAGACCTCTAAGATGCTTTTCAAAGAGGCCGTGCCCTTGACTGTTGGAGGAGGTTGTCTCAAAGTGGCCGGCGTGTTGGGCATCCAGGCAGCAAAGTCAAACTGTCACAACACACAAGGAACACAAAAAAATTAGAAGGTCTACAGAAGGTAGGGTGGTAGCTCGGCTGTGTGTCCAGCACATGGAGATGATCTAAGGCAGGAATGGGGAAACTCAACATGGAAAAGGTTGTCCACAAGGAGATCGATAGCAGGAAGCCAAGGTTGAAAGGCAAGGTTGGACCAAGAATAGACTGAAGGAACCCAAAATTAGAAGTTCTACAGAAGGTAAGGCTGTATCCTGGCTGTGTGTCCAGCAAATAGAGAAGATCTAAAGTAGGGATGGGGGAATTCAATATGGAAAAGGTTGTCCCCAAGGAGATCAGCAACAGGAAGCCATCAAACTAAGATTGAAAGTCAAGGGTTGACAAAGAATAGACCAAAGGAACCCAAAATTAGAAGTTCTACAGAAGGTACCACACCAATACCTGTACGGAAGTCCTACAGAAATTATGATGGCAAATGGAAAAGATTTAAGGTAGGAATGGGGGAACTCAACATGAAGGTTGTCCCCAAGGAGACAGAAGGCATCAGACTAAGGCAAGAAGGCAAAGTTGGACCAAGATTAGATACCAGCAGGTCTGAAGATATTAATCCAATGCTAAGTCATCTTGGAATGCTATTCTATGGTCACACCCAGCCCTCGGCTCTCAGGAGTTCTCAAAAAAACTTGGAAACTAAATCTGCTTTGCCAGACAAGTTTTTTGGGTGGAGGGGTTCTTTTCCAAACCCCAACGCCCAGTGTGAGTGTAATATGAAGTTATATTTGTGATTCTAAGACATTGTCCAGTGCAATATTCAGAACTTCTTGCCCTACGAAAATGTGCAGGAAGGGGACGTAGCAAAGCAAATACCTCTTTCTCTTCCTCGATGTTTCAGGAGACGCTGAAGGACACTCGGTAGCCATCACTTTAAGGTGTGTGGACTTCGACTCCTAGAATTCTCCAGCCAGCCTTGCATGGCTGGCTGGAGAATTCTGGGAGTCGAAGTCCACACATCGGAAAGTTCGCAAGATTGGGAAACACCGCTCTACAGCGAGTCTTGCAAATCTTGCTTAATCCCAGGGATGAAGGCAGAGGTGAGATTCAGATGGTTCAGGAGAACTGGTAGTTGCAGTAATCCGTTGGCCCTAGTCGGTCCTATATTTTCGTGTTTTGTAGCTCAGCCGATTTGCATGGCATAGAGCATTGCCACGCCTCAGCTGTCTAACTCATCAGGGCTAGGTTTTAGAGCTGAAAACAGCCAATTTTCAATTGCTGTGCGTGCAAAGCACATGCTCACCGAACCGGTTATTACACTGGTTGAATCCCACCACTGGTCAAAGGATGAAGAAGTACCATTAAACACATCCACTGAAGGAATCTCCTACCTGTCCACTGTTGACTGCCGAATGCCTTGCAGAGCAGTTGAAGATGACCATGGTAAGGAACTTGATCAGCTGAGCTTTGCTTTCGAAGGTAGATGGAACACCTGTTGGGGGAGGGACAGGATGTTGAGTATTGGCCGAAGATGTTGCATCGATCAGGAAGACGCATGACCCTCGCCCTATCATTGTCACAAAACCAGTGTCTGAAAGTGTTCTAAACAAGAAGAGACCTCTCAAAGGAAGGGGAGGTCCACGAGATTCAAGAATCCTGAACGAGGCATCTGCCAGCTTTCCAAAAATGATAATTCGTCGAGAAACCTGACCGCACTAAATATCTAATGGAGATTCTCCATCATCCAAGTCATGGTTGTCCCAAAGGTGCTTTTTCAAGAGGCAACTGGACTTTTTGTTTTGTTTTTTTCCTTTAAGACGTTTCGCTTCTCCTCCGAAAAGCTTCTTCAGTTCTGAAGAACTGGTCTCCTTTGCTCTGAAGAACTGAAGAAGTTCCTTGGATGAGAAGTGAAATGCCTTCAAGGAAAAACAAAGGAAGTCCAGTGCTTCTTGAAAAAAGTATCTTTGGGACTTCTGACCCCACAAACACACCCACACATACAAAACCAGTATCTAAACAAGAGGAGAAGGAGAGACTACCATGAGGCCAAGAATTCTGAAGGAGGCATCTAAGACACATTTCCAGAAAGAAACTAGTATCATAAAGTCTTCTAAACCAGTTTATTTATTTGACTTATTATTATTTTTAGCTTGCTAGGTGTTCTCTTAATCACCAGCTTTGTTAATTAAAGAGCGGGAACAAACTTTGGACTCATCAAACATACATAACCAGGTGTTACTCTATGGAAGGGTTCTTCAATCTCAGTAAATTGAAGAGGTGTGGTCTTCAACTCTCGGAATTCTCCAGCCACGTCTCTTAAAAGTTACCAAGGTTGAGGATCACTGCTTCATGGGGTTCAAGTAACAATTGGATGCCTACATCGGCGGAGCCCCAACCATGTAATGATCAGTTTCTGAGGATCAAGGTAGTTGAAAACACAACACAAAATCCACATCACGCAATGTAAAAAAAAAAAAGCGATAATTCCCCTCACTCTGAGGTGAGCGCATGGAAATCTCGAAAAACATTACACGTGGGGATATAATGTCAGGTAACTTCTGCATTGCTGAGAACTTCAGGCATGGTGGACCATATATCTTATTCTGACAGATGTCCAACTAAAGGATAGGCTGCATTTCCCCCAAAATAAGAACCTGTCTTATATATTTTTGCCACCAAGAAAAGGCACCAGGTCTTATTTTCAGGGGAAGTCATCCACTGAGTAACCTCATCTGCGCAGGTCGCCCCAGCCTCCTTTTCGCTGTCAGAGGCCTTCAGGAACATCTTCTGCAGCTGACAAAGCTTTTCTGAAGGCCTCTGCAGCCGATAGTTGCTGATAACTCTGGATTGATCCGGAGCTTTATTATCAGTTCCAGAGGCCTTCAGGAAAGCCTTTGCCAGATTTGCTGGCTGCAGAAGAAACAGGCTGGCAAGGCAGGTGTCGGGGTGTGAGAGGCCTGGCTACAACTGTCCAAAGGTAAGTAGCAGGGCAACTCCACCACCCACCATCCCCACCCTAGCTTAATTTCTACCCATGCACTCAAATCAGCACTCTCTTAATTAGGGCTTATTTTGGGGGTAGGACTTATAATGGGTGCATGTGTAAAAAATCAAGCTAGGACTTACTTTCAGGGTAGGTCGTATTTGGGAAATAGTATTATTCCATTTGTTTGTCTATGTAAATTCTACTTCTCTAGAAAACCAGGAATGTGGGTAGAGGAAGGGAGAAGGGAAGCACCAATTTCTGGTGGACTTACCACAAAGGTAGTCAAGCCAAGGTCTCCTTCCTTTTAGCAGAAAGCATTAGGAGCCTCAACGTGGATGGCACACCTTCTTCCAGACAGTTCTTTTGTCCGCTCAGCAGAGGAACATTCTGGAACTCATCTCCAAGCAGAGATGGTGTGGAGGAAACCAACTTGGTTCCCTCCATATGGATTTGACCTTCTAGCTGAGGAATTCAGAGAGATCCTCAAGAGAGACCGAGATGGTGGGGATGGCTAGTGGCAAACATTACCTGAAGATGCCCTACTCAAGAAAGCTTCCGTGAAGATCTCATGAATCCAGGCTTGTAGCTCAGAGTCATTCTTGACAGCACCATCGGATTTGTAGTAGAATTCAACGATGCCGGAGACGAATCTGAAAATGACCGAAGAAAAATTGAGTTATTTCGTGATCCTAAATACCACAAGTCCTTGGAGTTCTGACTGCAGCCCAAAGAAGAGAAAATGGATAGATGTATCCATGCAACTTTGGACTTTGGAGAAGCACAGTTACTGATGTCCTGTCTTCTGAGAACATTGCAAAGAGATGGGAGACTTCTAGAGGAAGGGGAGGTCCAATCTTGAAGGAGACAAAAAATGATAATTGGTCGAGAAACCTTCTGACCACACTATAAATCTATGGAAATTCTCAATCATCCAGGTCATGGTTGTCCCAAAGTTTTTTTTTTTCAAGAGACAATTGGACTTTGTTTTTCATTGAAGACATTTAGCTTCTCACCTGAGAAACTTCTTCAGTTCTGAAGAACTGGTCTCCTTTGCTTTGAAGAACCGAAGAAGCTTCTCAGATGAGAAGTAAAACCTCTTCAAGAAAAAATAAAAGAAGTCCAGTGGCCTCTTGAAAAAAAAAGCACCTTTGGGACTTCTGACCTCACAAACACACACACACGCACAAAACCGATATCTGAAAACGTTCTAAACAAGAGGAGAACGGGCAGAAGAGACTCCCATGAGTCCAAGAATTCTGAAGGAGGCATCTAAGACACCTTCTCAGGAAATGAAACTTTCTGACCCTCCCCAAAAAACCACCCCGGTATCCTAAACTCTTCTAAACCAGTTTTATCTGTTTGGGATTATTATTTTAGCTTGCCAGGTGTTTTCTTAATCACCAGCTTTGCTAATTAAAGAAGGGGAAACTAAGTTTTGGCTCCAAGGAATCCACTCGGCTGAATTTGCAGAAACCCATCTGGAAAATGAAGACGTGACATCTGCAATTAATACCTTCCACCCCGATTCCTTAGGGAAGAATTTTTGATTCACTTTGATCATCCTCCTTCGGCACAACTTTCTTCCTTATGAAGTGGGCCAGTCTGCGACACAGATGGCTCTTAGAGCTAAAACTACTTTGATTAAGACGGGGCTATTACCACAATTTAGATCAAACTAGTTGTAGGCACACCCGGTGTCTGTTTCTGTGTCTGATTGTGCTTACAGGGCCGATGTTAACAAACATCTCCACCAATGGTCGGATGCAACGGTTTAACAACTGTTTGGTGAGCGCATGCTTCGCGCATGCCCGCGTGTCTTGTGTGCACCGTGTAAATCAGCTGAGTTAAACAGCAAGGAATTGTGGGAGAGGAAAGGGCAAGGGTGGGTGGGCAGTGCCAACTGCTCACCGGAACTACCAGTTCAGTAGAACCGGTGCGAACCAGTAGAATCCCATCATTGATCTCTACCTGAGGACTTCACGTCGGTTAAAAGTCGCTCACGGATCACCGTAAACATCTAACTTGGAGCATCTGAGTTGGGGGGGGTCTCTTTGTGAGAGACCCACGTTTGCAAAGAAAAAGAGGGGGAGGGGAAGAGAATTTTGGGGTCTGCAGTGGTGAAGCTCCGTTGGGACTTCAGTTTTGGAAGGTCCTTGCACGCCAATCTAGAACTGATCGGGAACTAAGGAGGAATGTCCTAACAATGAGAACAATTAACCAGGGGAACAGAAATTTCTGGCAAGGGATGAGTGGGTGGCCAGGGGGCTCTTGGCCACTTTGATTTATTCTCGTGGGCTGGAAGGCACTTTTACAACCTTTGCAGCCTCAAAAGTACATCACACCATTTGATTTGGAAGGAATGACCTTCCCACCCTCTGATTTAACTCACTGCTTCCCTCACCCATAGGACTGGGGTTGGGAGGTGCACAAGCACACCGGTTGTAAAGGGGATGAGAGGACACTGCACGATTTTGACAAACCTCTGGGTGGGGCCTTGTTCAGGGGAATGAGGGCTTTGCAGCCAGGAAACTTCATGCTGTTACAAAATGTTTGGATTTTTCCACCCACAGCTACACAGTGCACACAGGATAAACTAAAACATAAATCAGTCAGTCAGTCAGTGAGTCTGTCTGTCTGTCTAATGTATCTATCATCTATTTAATCTATCTATATCTGTCTCTTTGTCATCTCTTTGTCTCTGCCTGCCTGCCTGTCTTTCTGTCTCTGTCTTTGTCTCTGTCTGTCTTTCTGAGTGTGTCTGTCTGTCTCTTTCTCTCTCTGTCTCTGTCTCATTCTGTGTCTCTTTCTCTCTGTGTCTGTCTCTCTCTGTGTGTGTGTGTCTGTCTGTCTGTCTCTCTCTCTCTCT
>NW_020769554.1:267791-281083 GCF_900518735.1 Pseudonaja textilis
CAGAAGGTCAAGAGGGTAGCTTCAGAAAATTCAGAAGGTCAAGAGGAGGGCTTCAGAAAAGGGCAGTTTCAGGGATGGAGTCGCAACCACATCTTCCCTCTTTTGATTCTCTTTGGAGATTCCCCAGTTCCTCTACCGGATAACGTCACTAGGTCAACACAACCCTAGTTGAGTTTTTGGGGAAAGGCAACCACAAGTTACTAGAAAAAGCTAGAAACCACAGCCCACTCACCTGCAGCTCCTCCGAGAGAGTGGTGGTTTTTCCAAGGGACTCAGCGACCATCTCCTGGGTCACAGGGAATTTGGCCGGGATCTCCGTGCACTTCTCGATCACCAAAGGGTTGACCCCATTCAGATACTGGTAGCCAAAGAAGGTGTCTTCTTGCCAATGATCAGCAACATATTCTGGAGAATCAGAGAAATCGAAAGCAACAAGGGAGTGACTTTCTGATGGATTATGAAGTTCACTCTGAAAATCTTGAAGACCAGGCTGGACCATGAAGGAGGGAGGATGTCAACTCATAAATCATCCCTATGCCTGTTTCCAAGTTGCCATAAGAAGGAGGGGGGAACCAGAAGTACATTGCACACTTATCTTACAAAGACTGTAGCCTAGGCTACCGGATCTTCTACCCACGAAAACCCTTTATTGGAGAATGTGATTGATGATGCCCAGCTCATGAACCCTTCATTGGAGAATCTGATTTGTGACACACCCAGGAGGGTGGGGGGAAACAGGATCATAGGTGATCGTAAATTACGTGTGTCAGAGTTGGCTTCATATGGGTTAGTGCCGGACATGTTTCTCCTAACAAATCTTTTGGATTTTTTTGAAGCTTGACTTGAGACTCATGATTTAATTAATCGTCGGAACGCTGACATAGGATCTGGGTGGAGAATTCTTGGAAGATTAAAAATATTCTATTCTTGCAGAAGAAGAGCATTGTTTTAGGTAGAACTGGGATCTCGTATCCAATCTGAGTAGGAATGCAATTAGGAGGAGAAAAAACTCGGCATTCCTCACAATCGGAAGAGGAGAAGATCTCGGAAGACCTGGAAGAGGAGAAGGCCAAGCGCTCAGGTTTTAGGCCAAAGATCTGCTTCCAGAAACAACCCCCAGGTCAACCAACAACTCAAAGCTGTGGTGTTACAACTGGCTGTCTTTTCACAACATTCAAGATGGCCGCCTCTTTTTTCCAATAGCGGGACCATCCTAGTCCAGGATCTGCACGTCCATTTTACCTTGGATGAATTCTGGGATTTTAGTCTGTGTTGTGTAGAAGAGGAGCAAGAAGAGCTGGAGGCGGAATTAAGCACGTCATCAGCTTAGAATCATTACGTTGCCACAAATGGTTCAAGTCCGTCTCCTGAATTCTGTTGACTCTTACCTGGCTCCAATTTAACACTGAACTTTAATTGACTAGATTTTAGTGCAAAAGATTGAGAGTTAATGAACTCTGAACTGCAACTTAACTTGATTCCTTATGCTAACATTAATCTAGTCAACTAATACTCAATAGATTAATGTTCCCCGTAGTGGCCAGGGAATTCTGGGAGCTGAAATCCACACATCTTAAAACAGGAAGACTTGGAATTCAGGAAGTTGAAGTCCACCCATCATAAATCAAACCGACTGGGGAATTCTGGGAGCTGAAATCTACCTATCTTAAAGTATCTCGACTGAGGAATTCTGGGAGTTGAAGTCTACCTATCTTAAAGCATGTCAGCTGGGAATTCTGGGAGTTGAAGTCTATCTCTATCTATTTTAAAGCCGGCTAGCTGGCAAATTCTGGGAGTTGAAGTCTATCTATTTTAAAGCAGGCTGGCTGGGGAATTCTGGGAGTTGAAGTCTATCTTAAAGCATGTCAGCTGGGAAGTCTGGGAGTTGAAGTCTATCTATTTTAAAGCAGGCTAGCTGACAAATTCTGGGAATTGAAGTCTACCTATCTTAAATCAAACTGGATGGGGAATTCTGGGAGTCGAAGTTCACCCATCACAAATCAAACTGGGTAGGGAATTCTGGGAGTCGAAGTTCACCCATCACAAATCAAACTGGGTGGGGAATTCTGGGAGTTGACGTCTACCCGCCTTAAACCATGTTGGCTGAAAAATTCTGGGAATTGATTCCACCCATTTTAAAGCCCCTCAATTGTGGAGCGCTGTGTTCTGTACTCCAAAATAATCTTCATTATCCTCTCATATTTCTTCCATGCATTTTATATATTTGAGATATTCCCAGGTTTTTCCTTCTTTGCCCTTCCGATACCAACCTGAAACCAAGGTCTTGTTGAACCAGAAAATCTTGCGAATGTCCTCGAGTTTTTTCCAGGAATTGTGATAGTTCATTAGGCCTTTTAACCTAAACTCCAATTTTCTGAGGAGCAAAAGAGAAAAAGGAGACGGTCTAATCCTGGATCACGGTTCAGTGGCCAAACCAGGGTTAACCGTTTTCTCTTCACAGAGGAAGTAAGGATAAATGCAAAAGCTTCCCCTGTCAATTTTGGTGAGAGAGTCCTTGGTGATTCTTTCATTACATGAGCCATGGGTATACAAACAAACAGCAAACCTCACGCTCCCTTCTAGCACTGATGACGTTCCCTAGCAGGGTCATGAGATGTCTGTCAGAAAACCACCAAGTGTCCTATTTCTACGATCTTTTTAGATTTGCCAACAGAAAGGGAGCGGGGAGAAAGGGGTTTGAAAGAGCAGTGCGGCGGCTTGCAAACCGAAAGCGCATTCCATAAATGGTTTTTCAAAAATAGTAATTAGGCGACTGAAGTTTCTGCCACGCACAATTCTAACTGGAGAAGATGGTTGATGACTCTGGGCTATGGCCGTGTCCCGTTGGAGAATACGAATTGTGATACACCCAGGAGGTTGTGGGGGGGGGGGGGAAACCAGGGTCAAGGGTGACAATGAATGATGGGTCTCAGAGTCGGCTACACCCAGGCAGTGCTGGCATGTTAATTCCCCATAAATCCTTTTGAAGTTTTGGAAGTTTGGCTCGAGACTCACAATTTAATTGGGGTAACTGCCAGAATGCTGACACCAAGCTCAGACAGCACCAAGGGCCCCACGGTTGTTGTTGTCCTCCTCCCCCTCCTCTCCACAATCCCCCCTCCCTTCTAGCACGGATGACATTCCCTAGTTGGGTCACGAGACGTCTGCAAGAAAATCACCAAGCTCGGAGTTCATCAGAGCCCCCAGAGCAATGGTGGGATTGGAATAACTTAACCACCGGTTCTCTGGCTGTGGCAGGGTGGATGACATCACTCATCACACCCAGCCCTGCAGGTAGGATTCAGCCAGTTGGGGCTAATCCCACCACGGGTGGCCCTTTCCCCGTTTTTCGGCCTGTTTTTTGGCCATTTCCAGGCCATTTTGGGGTGGCGTTTTCAGGCCATTTTTCAAGCTATTTTCGGGCCGAAAAACAGCCTGAATAACGGCTGGAGAACCACTGGGGATAGGACCAGCCAGTAGTGGGATTTGCCAGTTTGCCGAACCGCGCAGAATCTTAACTACTGGTTTGCTTGAACTGGTGCAAGCTGGCACCGGTTCTCTTCCTCTCCACTCCACAAATCCCACTCCCACCTGGCACTGAGGATGTTCCCTAGTTGGGTCACAAAACGCCTGCAAGGAAAACTAACAAGCCCAGAGACCACCAAGGACCCCACAGGCCTCCTCCTCCTCCTGTCCACAAACTCTCCTCCCTTCCTACTATGGTTGATGTTCCCTAGTTGGGTCATGAAACGTCTTCCAGGAAAACCACTCGGCTCAGGGAGCGCCCAGGACTTCACGGTTGATCCCAGAGCTACAGAGATTTCTGTGGTACCCACGTCAGTTTCGAACGGGCGATGAAAGTGCTCATCTTGGTCAAGGAGAACTTGATGTTGGTATTCATCTCGTCTATGGTGTCCACCGCCACACACCGCGGCAAGCCAGGAGCAAATTCCATCCACCTGGTGATTTCAAAAGAGAGATATTAAAATGAAACAGAAGTTGCCTTCAGAAGTTGTGGGAGCTTCATCCCTGGAGGCTTTCAAGAAGAGACTGGACTCCCATCTGTCAGAAATGGTGTAGGGTCTCCTGCTTGGGCAGGGGGTTGGACTAGATGACCTACAAGGTCCCTTCCAACTCTGTTATGATTCTGTTATTCAGAAATTGTGGGGACTTCATCCCTGGAGGCTTTCGAGAAGAGACTGGACTGCCCTCTGTCAAAAATGGTGTAGGGTCTCCTGCTTGGGCGGGGGGGGGTGCAGGTTGGGCTAGATGACCTACAAGGTCCCTTCCAACTCTGAATCTGTAAATGCATTTTTTAAATTTTTTTTAAAAAACCTTTATTAGTCAAATTTTACAATTAAAAACATACTTCCATTCATTTCAGCGTGTTTGTAGTGGTGTTCACTCTCATTGACATGTTCTTAAATATGTAAATAATCACTAAATATTATTACAATTACTTTACATTCAATTTATAATGTACGGTCATATATTTACATAACTATTTATATAATTATACATAATTATACTTAGTTGTACAATATTGTTTCATCTCACCCTAACCTTTCTTTCATTTATCTATTTTATAGCCAATTGTACCATAGATTCCAGATTTCATGGTACTCTATTTATTCTCTCACTTTCATTTTCATCAAAAGCCTATCCATTTCTGAGGCTTCCGGTTTGAGCTTCTTCGGCGACAGACCGAAACCTCGTCTCTGCAAGACTTCGATCCGTGCTCGCCGCTGGAGCGCCCCGAGCCGGCTGGTTTTGGGGCTAAGCCACCCCGTAGAGGTAGTGAAGAGCGGGGAGACTGCCTGCAGGGTTGAGGAGAGCCGCATCTCTCCTCCTCAGCTGGCCATTACTCCCTTTCCCGAAGGCGACTGCAGCGGTGGTCAGAAATGGCCACCACAAAGAAGAACTCGACTGGAAAAGAATGTGCAGGAGGAAGATAAGAAGAAAAAGTTTTGGTTGACCGGGTCAAACAGTAAAAGCAACAAATAAGGTACCCTGGAATTTAAATTTAATAACATTATTCCCAAAGAAGATTTTGAATCTATGAAGGAGAGATAGAAGGGAAAGGATTAGAGTTTTTTTTTCTTCCCTTCCTTATACTGACAGCTAAGAGACTTAAGCAAGAAATTGAAAAAAAATCCACTTTGACATTAATAGGCATCTAAGCTGAAAATAAAAGTCAAAGGGATAATAAAGATTTCTGGATATTTAAAAGTTTTTAAAAGCAGGAAAGGAGGAAAAAAAAAAGAATAAAAGGGCAGGATCTGGAAAAATGGAGGAGACTGCCTGGAACTAAGGAATGGAACTGTAACTAGAAGGAACTTACAGTGAAATTTCAACAAGATTCCTCAAAGATACATCTTAATTGAAACTTGGTAACGAAATAATAGAACCCCAGGAAGAGAAAGTGGAAAAAAGAAGCAGAAAGAAACAGCCTTGGATTATTTGGATTACTTGGTGATTTTTGGTTTTTGCGTCTGGATGACTAAAATTAACCGGGTGGTTGTTTAAAAGTCTTTAAAATGGTATCACTCTTAGAAGAACTGAAAACGGAACTTAAAAAATGGAAAGAAGGCGCACAAGAAGGGAGAAGTTCTTTTGGCTTCGTGTTTCAATTCTTAGAAATGGAGATCTGGAACTATGAGAAGCAACAAGAAACGCTTGCAGAACAAGAAGATTGGGACAAAGAGGAAGCCATCTTTAAGGGTCAAATAATTTTAAGTAGGGGGGGAAAAAGAAAAGGGGGGAAAGAGAGTGAAAGGTTTAAGATTATAAAAAACAACCAGAAAGAAGAACAATTTGAAAGATAAGTATAATATTAGAAAGCAACAGAAGAGGAGATTACAGATGAGAGAGTTTTTTCAGGATCACGGTAATTTGGAACTGTTGCTAAAGTCGAGGCGGTTTGTAAAACTTTTCGTAAGGACTCCCTATAACATAAATTTCAGTGGCCAGTTTGTATATAAACAGAGAGCAAACCCCACTCCCTTCTAGCACTGATGATGTTACCTAGATGGGTCATGAAACGTCTGCAAGAAAACCACCACACTCAGAGAGCACCAAGAACCCCACCAGTCTTCCTCCTCCTCCTCCTCTTCTTCCTTCCCTCCTGCTTCTCCACTGCTCCATAAACCCTACTCCCGTCTAGCACTGAAGATGTTACCTAGTTGGGTCATGAAATGTCTGCAAAGAAAACAACCAAGCTCGGGGCGAACGCAAACATTTCCGGAAACTTGGCACGGAGACAAATCAGACATCCACAGACACACAGAATTAAACCCCGTTTACACACATCTGCTGAATGGTCTTTGCAAGATCGTTTGCAGAGAGGAGGCCATGGTGCACATATGGGTCTGTGCGTGTTATGTGCGCAGGTGTGCAAGCCCCAGAAGAGAAGGGATGGTTAGAAAAAAAAGGTTCCAGAAAGCATTTACCTGTAAGTGTCCTGCCTGCTTCTCAGCTCTTCCGTCCTGTGTCTCAGCAGGCAGGAGTTCTGGCCATCGTCACAGATCAATTTGCCTGGGAGGGATGAAAAGGGAGGAAAACGTCCTGGGCACTGGATTCAAATTGCGCGTGCCTTTCTCCCAGCATTCTCAGAGCAAACTCGGGGGGTGGGGGACTTCCTTTTCCTCCAAAGTGGACAGGGATGGGATAGGAAAAAAGGGGATGATTTAGGAAGAGGTTCTTCAACTTTGAGCACCGGGCTGGACTAGAAGACATCTAGCTTTACTTTACTCTTCTCTTCTCTTCTCTTCTCTTCTCTTCTCTTCTCTTCTCTTCTCTTCTCTTCTCTTCTCTACTCTACTCTACTCTACTCTACTCTACTCTACTCTTCTCTTCTCTTCTCTTCTCTTCTCTACTCTACTCTACTCTACTCTACTCTACTCTACTCTACTCAACTCAACTCTATTCTATTTTCTTTTCTATTCTATTCTATTCTATTCTATTCTATTCTATTCTGTTCTTCAGTCCAATATCTATTCTATTCTATTCTATATTCTACTCTATTCTATTCTATTCTAATTCTTATTCCATTCTATATATTCTATTCTATTCTGTTCTTCAGTCCAATATCTATTCTATTCTATTCTTATTTCTGTTCTATTCCACTCTATTCTATTATTCTATTCTATTTTATTCTTATTTCTACTCTATCCTGTTCTTATTTCTATTCTATTCTTTTCTATTCTTATTTCTATTCTAGTTCTGTTCTGTTCTACTCTACTCTACTCTACTCTACTCTACTCTACTCTATTCTAAATTCTCTTGTATTCTATCCTTCTGTTCAGATTTGATTCAAGTTCCTGTCTCAGCATAGGAGACCTCCCAGGAATATTGTTGGAGATACGAAATAAGGCCTCCCCTTCCCAACACAAAGGTAGCGTCCAAATTTTGGTCACATGGCCCCCGGGGACGCGGCAATGGCTGTTAAGTATGAAAAACGGTCATAAGTCACTTTTTTTTCATTGAGCCGTTGGGAATTGGAAGGATTGCTAACCGTACTGTGTTAAGGGCTACCTGTACATTTTTAGGATTTTTTTAAAGGGTTATTATTTTTTTTAAGGGGTCGGCAACCTTAAGCACTCAAAGTGCCATTTGGATCCGTTTCACACAGAAAAGAAAATACTGGGAGCCACAAAACCTAGTTTTTTTAAAAAAAAAAGCTCAATAAATTACGTGCTGGTGGGTGTCGCACATTGGCAGTTGTGACACATATTTTGAGCGACAGGGAGCCGTAGCAGAGGGATGAAAAGAGCCACATGCGGCTCTAGAGCCACGGACTCCTAGATCAGGAATGTCAAAAAATCAAGGCCCACAGGCCAGATCCAGCCTGCAGTGTGGTCAGATTGGCCCTATGTGGCTTCGGTCCAGTCTACCCCAGCAGTTTGGGGAGTGGTGTTGAGTTGGCCATGCCCATCCAATTGACCACACCCACCCTGTTGGCCATGTCCCCCCCCCCCCAGGTCAACCACAGCCCTGACACAGCCCTCGGTGAAACTTGAGTTTGATACCCCTGAACTAGATGATCTTACCCGTGCCCTCTCTCAGCTCCAGGTCCTGGTAGCCCTCGATCCATTGGTAGCAAGGAAAATGGAAAATTTGGCCATCTGGGTCAGTTAACTGGACAAAGTCGCAGAACCACGGATCCTCTGGAAAGAATTGATAGGGTTCCTTGTGGAGCCGGATTAAAAGGAGGGGGCCCAGATGACGATCGCTCGAGATTTCATAGTCATCCACCTGAGGGAAAGAAGAGAATCCGTTACACGGAGGAAGCACGACCGGTTGGATCTCAGCCTGTCGCCAAAACAAAATAAATTAGGAAAACCGTAATGGAACAGAGAACCAACTAGGCCAGAGGTTGGCAACCCACAGCTCTGGAGCCGCATGTGGCTCTTTCACCCCTCTGTTGCGACTCAGTCGCTCAAAATATGCGTCACAACCACCGTCACATGATTTATGGAGCTTTTCAACCCTCAATAGATTTTGTGGTGTTTTCTTTTCTGTGGGAAACGGATCCAAAAGGCTCTCTGAATGTTTAAGGTTGCCAATCCCTGAAGCTAGGCTGAGGACACCTCACTTGGTGGCTATGAAGGCACTCAGGGGACAGATGTGAATTGTCCTTGACTTATGACCATTTGTTTAGTGACTGTTCCAAATCAGGGCACTCCAAAGAGAATCTTATGACCGTTTTTTCACACTTACGATGTTATGAGCATTTTTCACACTTATGACTGTTGCCGCATCCCCACAATCACGGGATCAAAATTCAGCCACTTGGCCACTTGATTCACATTTATGACGACTGCACCAGGGGTGGGATTCTACCTGTTCGCATCTATTCGCTAGAACCGGTTAAGATTCTAAGCAGTTCAGAGAACCGGTTGTTAGAAGAAATTATTGGGCTAATCCTGTAAGGAAGGCAGGAAGGAATCATTCTGGTGTTGCTTACAGAAACTGCCTCTCTGTTAACCCTTATTGCATTCTTGGCAGGACTAGACTTCCTGTCTCAGGAATGTCTCTGGAGCTTTTTCCCCTTTGCTTGTGTGGAGTGACCATGACAGTTACAATGGCACTGAAAAAAGTGACTTATGACCATTTTTCATGCTGACGACTGATGCAGCATCCCCACAGTCATGAGAGGCCAGGCAAGGAGATGCGTGCCTCGATGTGAGTGATGTTGAGTTGGCCACACCCAGCCAGTAACAGGACCACCAAGCCGTGTCCACCCAGTCACATGACCACCAAGCCACGCCCACCAACTAAGCCACGCCCACAGAACCGGTTGTTAAAATTTTTGAATCCCACCCCTGGGCTATACTATTCCGGAGGCTCACACAATCCCTCCCCCCTTTGGTGACCTTCTATCAAGCGAAGTCAACGGGGCCAGATTCGCTTAACATCCATATGACTTAGCAAGTACAAAGCTTCCCTTAACAACTGCGGCCAGAAACGTCATAAAAGGGAGTCAAATTCATTCAATAGCTGTCTCGCTTAGCAACAGGAATGCTGGGCTTGATTGCAGTTGTATGTTGAGGCCTGCTCGGTACGTAGATTACCGTACTGAGTTCGAATATTATCTTTTTTTCTCTTTTTCATGCAAAATGTCCTGGCCTCTAATAATAATAACAATAATAATAATAATAATAATAATAATAATAATAATAATAATAATAGATAAATAAATAAATACTGGGGCAACAAGATCGTAAAAACTTAAGCACCTGTTTTGCCCAGCAGCAGAAATTTGGGCTTTGATTATGGTTGTAAGTCAAGGACCACCTATACTGTTCCCATGAAAATAAGACCTACCCTGAAAATAAGCCCTGGCATGTTTTATGTGTGTGCCTAATATAAGCCCTACTCCCGAAATAAACCCTACTTGAGAGCTTGGGCAGCCGGCCAGCTGCGTATTCCTTCTGGTTACTCATGGTGCCGTAGCCACAACGCAAGGAGGGGTGATGAATCCTCCCACATCAGCTTACTTCAGGGCCCCTGCGGCCATGCCATCCATGCCTTGACAACTACCTCACGGCGCGCACTTCTGCTTGCTCGCAGCCGCTATGGAGCAGAAGGCTGAGCGGTGTGTCAGTGCTGTGGCCATGAGGCGAGGAACGTATCAGGGAGTGGATGGCCTGGTTGCAGAGCCCTGAGGTAAGCTGATGTGAGGCACACAGGCGGTTCTACACTCTGCCTCATGGCGGGGGCATCGGCGTGTCGTGTGGCCTCCTGTCCTGCCGCCAGCAAGCAGAAAAAGGGGCCCTCCCGTACCTGGGAGGGGAAAAGACACCCCCCTAAAATAAGCCCTAGCACTTATTTTGGAGCCCAAAAAGAAATAAGACCGGGTCTTATTTTCGGGGAAACTCGGGGTAAGAAAGCAACAAAGCCGTAATGCTCACAAGCAGGAAAGACCAGAGCAAAAACGGCAAGCGTGAAAAGATTTTTTGCAAAGTTGCAAAGACTAAAAGATGGTTTCTCTCCTCTCATCCCTCACCCCCAACTGAGCCAAGGGTGCAATTCTCTCACCGCCCCAGGGATGAAATCCTTCCCGGTCTTATCCAAGAGCTGCTTGGGGCTTTCTCCCTTTAAGCCCACCAGGGTGATGGAGACCGAGTCGAAAGTAGCTGAACCCCAACGCTTCCCAGTGGCAACGCGGACTTTGTACACCAAAGCTTCCGGGCTGGAGCGAGTACTCTGTTGTCTCCAAAAATTCTTCTTTTCCTGCTTTGGAGAAGAAAAACAAAGATCAGTGATGGCAAGGTAAAATTTGACCCAAAAAAGAAATACAGTGAATTTTGTTCATATAAATCAAGGGTCTTCAAACTTGGCAAGTTTAAGACTTGTGGACCAACTCCCAGCATTCCTGAGCTAACGTGACTGGAGGAGGAATTCTAGAAGTTGAAGTCCACAATTCTTAAAACTGTCAAATGTCAGCATTCCAGTTAAGAGAAAATCAGAGTTGGAAGGGACCTTGTAGGTCATCTAGTCCAACCCCCCGCCCAAGAGGGAGACCCTACACCATTTCTGACAGATGGCAGTCCAATCTCTTCTTGAAAGTCTCAAGTGATGGCGCTCCCGCAACTTCCGAGGGCAGCTTCTGTTCCATGGGTTGATTGACTGGTTGATTCCAGCAAATCTCCTTTCCAGCCATTAACTGTGAGACAGACATTTCTCAAAGATTGCTTTATTTAGATAGCAACTGGCACATCTGCGGAATCCCAAATCTGAAAGTTTCCGAGCTTCTTTGCAATATTCAAAACTACAAATCCACCCCCTGCTTCCACTTTCTCAGGCTTGTGGCAGTGTGGGACCATCAAATCTCAATATGGCTTCCAAAGCTGACAGGCGTCCCCCCTTGAAAAAAAAGCACATCCTGGAATAGATAATAAACAAAACACAACCGGGGGTTAATGCGATGCCCTTAACCCCCTCTCCCTCCTCCAAGGGGACCCTTCGGTTTGTCAGGGAATCTGTCATGGAATTGGTTAATCAATCTATCTGCATGTATATCCCAACTTTTTACCCGAGTAGCGTCTGACAAAGGGTAGCCTTTCCATAGCACCAAATATTGTAATCTTCCTCTGTGTAACTAGAATCGAGGATCTTCTTTATTACTTCTGTGGAATCCTGAATATGAACGTTTCGGGCTTCCTTGCAATATTCAAAACTACAAATCCATCCGCCCCCCCCCGCCCCCTTTCTCAGGCTTGTGGCAGCATCAAATCTCAATATGGCTTTCAAAACTGACATCAAGTTTGAAGACCCCTGATGTAAATGGTAATGGAATCAGAATCAGGATAGAGCTGGAGGCCCTATATTCATTTTTGTCACCTTGAACATTTTATTTTTTATTTATTTTGATTTGTCAATCGCTTACAAGGTAATAGGTATAAGTATATACATAGTTATGAATACATGAAATGGGTACATATAAGAAAAATAAAAGAAACAATAGGACAGGGATGGTGGGCACGTTGGGGCGCTTATGCACGCCCCCTACAGGCCTCTTAGGAAGGGGGTGAGGTCAATAGTAGACAGTCTAAGGTTAAAGTTTTTGGGGTTTGGGGAAGGAACCACAGAGTCAGGTAGAGGATTCCAGACATTGACCCCTCTGTTGCTGAAGTCGTATTTCCTGCCATCAAGTTTGGTGCGATTAACCTTGAGTTTTGTATCTATTGTTTGCTCTTGTATTATTATGGTTGAAGCTGAAGTATTCATTGACAGGTAGGGCATTGCAATGTATGATTTTATATACCATATTTAGATCAGACCGAAGACGGCGTAATTCAAGGTTTTCTAGGTCTAGAATTTCAAGTCTGGTGGCATAAGGTATTCTGCAACGAGTAGAGGAATGAAGAAATATTCTTGTGAAATATTTCTGGACTTTCTCAACTGTGCTAATATCAGATACGTAATGTGGGTTCCAGACTGATGAGCTGTAGTCAAGTATAGGTCTAGCAAATGTTTTGTATGCTCTAGTTAGTAGTGTGATATTACCAGAGAAAAAGCTACATAGGATTAGGATAACAACTCTTAATGCCTTTTTGGCTATATAGTTACAGTGGGCACTTAGATCATTAGAGAGGAATACTCCAAGGTCCTTGACAGAGTTTGGATCATCAACAAGGTCTTGACTACTCAGCTTGTATTTTATTTTCTGATTTTTTTTGCCAATATGTGTATATCCGAACTGGATTGTGTTGTTTGTATGTGTCATATAATATATGTGGGTATATGCATAATATTGTGTTTATTTATTATTTTGTCATGTTTCTGTAGCGTATATGGCAGAAATGGTTAAATGGATTGCTTTTATTCAAAGGGGAGAATATATTTAATTATGGTTATTTTACTTGGAACTCACTTGTGGATTTCATGTTTGCAATGAAAAAAAAAAATGAAACTCAGACTTTGTTTTGGCCAATTAGACAATTTGTCATTGTAGAAACAGCTAGTTGTGTCTTGGGGGAGAAAGGGAAAAGTGGAGGCCATAATGTTTGGTTTTGCACTGGACTAAAAAGAGTCAGAAGTCAATTATGTTGTTTTCTTTCTTTCTTTCTTTCTTTCTTTCTTTCTTTCTTTCTTTCTTTTCTTCCCTTGTCTCTCCTATTTTCTTTCCCCTCTCCACTTCTCCCCTTAACTTCCTCTATTTTATTTTCCTTTGTAATTTGATACTTCAATAAAACCATCAAAGTCAGGGCTAAAAATAAAGAATAATAAAAATGATTGCGGGATTGGAGAAAGGAGGAAATTTATCTTGCTAAGAATCTGAAGCCCCC
>NW_020769554.1:302099-321501 GCF_900518735.1 Pseudonaja textilis
AACGATCAGCTGTTCTTTCCTCCTAACAATCAGCTGTTCTTTCCTCCCAACGATCAGCTGTTCTTTCCTCCCAATGATCAGCTGTTCTTTCCTCCCAACGATCAGCTGTTCTTTCCTCCCAATGATCAGCTGTTCTGACAATCAGCTGTACAGGGATCCCCCTCACTGTCTTACTGCTTTCCTAAGGTCCAGGAGGCCAAAAAATGGAGTGCCAGCTGGGGGGGAGATTGCTGCAAAAAAAAAAAAAAGCCATGCCCACCCAGTCACATGGCCATGCCCACCTAGCCATGCTCACTTAGCCATGTCCACAGAACTGGGTAGTAAAAATATTTGCATCCCACCCCTGCGGCCTGTCCTAAAGTAAGACCAGATCGCAGGTGCAAGAAGGTGGAGGTGGTTGAAGTAAAGAGAGAGAGAGAGAGAGAGAGAGGGAGGGAGAGAAGGATGATTGGCAGATTGCAAAGCCCTTTTTCACTCATAGGTCAGGTGGAATCTGTGGAACTCACCGCCACAAGATGCGCTGCTTTGCTTGTAAGGGCCTGAGAATGCAGAGAGAGGGGAAACTTCTACTCATGCATAGAGGAATGCAGATTTCCAAATGGTTAATTCCAGCCCTCCATCTATAGAGGCAGTCCTCGGTTTACGACCACGATTGGGACCGGATGAGGTTGTTAAGTGAGATTTTTCTAGCTTTTTATTTATTTTTGCTGCAGTTGTAAAGCAACATTTTTGAGAGGGGTGTGAAGAGAATCACTGCAGTTGTTAAATTTAACTAGCATTTAACTAGTCAAGCGAATCATGCTACCCTCCCCCCCATTTGCTTGTGGAAAGGTGACACAGGTAGTCCTCAACTTACGACCATGGGTGAACTCAACGTTTCTGTTGCTAAGCGAGACATTTGTTGAGTGAGTTTTGCCCCGTTTGGTGACCTCTCTTGCCACCGTTGTTAAGTAAATCCCTGCAGTCATTCAGTGAGTCACATGGCTGTTAAGTGAATCCGGCTTCCTCATTGTCAGAAGGTCACAAAAGAGGATCATGTAACCTCAGGACACTGCGACTGTCATGAATACGAGTCAGTTGCGATGATCCTAAGTGTGAAAAATAGTCCTATGTCCCTTGTTTCCATGCCATTGTAACTTCAAACAGTCACTAAATGAACGGTTGTAAGTTGAGGACTGCTTGGAAAGGGCGATCACATGACTCTGAGATGCTGCCTTCCCCCCGTGTTGTACATCCAGTTGCCAAAGAACCTGGATTGCAATCTGCGGGGATCTGCCTTGTGACGGTAATATGTGAGAGGACCGTAAGCCCCCTTCGAGAGCGCTGTCGTAATTCCAAACGGTCGCTAAATGCACTATCGTAAGTCGAGGACTGCCTGTACTAGCTTTGCTTTTCTGCGGGGAACGAGGCGATGGTCACAAGTGTGAGGACCATAAGTTCCTATCAAGAATACCGTCTCAATTTCAAATGGTTGTTAAACACATTATCGTAAGTCGAGGACTGCCAGTAGTAGCTTTTGCTTTTCTGCGGGGAATGAGTTGACCGTTATAAGTGAGAGGACCGTAACTCCCTATCCAGAGCACCGTCGCAATTCCAAACAGTCGTTTAACGCATCATTGTAAGTTGAAGACTGTCTGTACTAGCTTTGCTTTTCTGCTGGGGCGAGGTGACGGTTGCAAGTGTGAGGACCATAAGTCTCTTTTTAGAGTTCCGTCGCAATTCCAAACGATCGTTAAACTCTCCCACTTGCCTCAAACCACAAGGCAGGCGGCCCAAATAAATTCGTTAGTAATAATTAAAAAATCATCATCATCCTGGTTTGTTTCCCAACTGGAAAAAAATTACCAAGCGTCCCGCTTTAATTGAGATTTGTGTCTGGTATCTCACCCGTTTTTGGCAGTGCCGCGGACGCTCCCGGCTTTCGAAAGTTAGGCGGGACATCCCCAACCTTGGGAATCCGTACGATGGGTTCCCAACCCCATCATCCACTGCCAGTCTGACTTTTCGCTGCTTTGCCTGGAGTGGTGGTGTGTGTGTTGGAGCTCAAGGTATTCAGAAAATACGGGCAGGTGCAGAGGCAAAAAATACAAATGTGGTTGGAAAAGCTGAGATTGATTTAAAACCCAAAATATTTTGTGTTGGGGATTTTGCCCGAAATTCACAATAAAAGAAATGCATATTTTATCATACATGTATTAATTGCAGCTGGAATTATATTTGCACAAAATTGGAAAAGTGATGAGATCCCTACGGATCAGAATGTGATTAGGAAAATATTATTATTATTATTATTATTATTATTATTATTATTATTATTATTATTATTATTATTATTATTATTATTATCATCATCATAATTATTATTTGCAATACATTTTTTATTTTTTTGTTTCAAGTTATCACTGTGTGAATAGTGTGGTTCCGGAGTGTCTTACATTTTAAAACAAATCTGACAAGTTTTCATCTCTGATACAGTTGACCTTCTTATAAAATTTGATATTAATACACATATTTTCTTAAATTGTCAATCTTAATTATTCAATATTACGGCATGTTATTTTATGTCAATCTCTATATTCTTAATATCGCTCCTTTTACTACTGATGCTATATGAACAAGCATATCTGCAGTATTTAACAAATTGTATGATTCTAATAACAATTCACAAATTCAAATTAATGTATGTTTTTCCATTGTTTATCCCCTTTTTAATTCTTAATTGTGCCACTATTATATTTAAGCGAAAGGCCCCTCACGCATCATCACAAAATCTGCAGAACTGTGAAGTTTACAAACTTGAAATTCGGCACGTAGGTTCCTCTTAGCTTTTAGGGGCTCACTAGCCCCTCACATTTTGAAATGACCATCAGAACATAAAGAGTATTTCCTATATTATTATTATTATTGTTGTTGTTGTTGTCAACTCTGATGCCAAGGAATTCCACTACCCCTCCCCACCTGAAAACAAATCTTTTTCAAATTAAGAAAACACAAGCAGAGGAGAGGACTTTCAGTTTCACAGCACCAAACAGCTTTAGTCCAGAACAGTTGAGCTAAGCCACGCCCAGGCTCCTTGCTGTCTCCTTCTTGCTCACACAGCAAATACTGTTTCAATTTCCACACAGCCCTCAACTCTCTCACACACTGACAGGACCCTAGCCAGATGAATACCTACAGACACTGATAGGCAGAGGCAGAATTTCCCCCCCCACAAAAAGCCCGACCACATAGTTTTGTAGTAAAGCATGGATATCCAGCTAGTAATGTTGTTGATGATTGTAAGATTAGAGAATTATTATCAATGTAATGAATATTGTAAATTTTGACTGTAATGGCTTAGAGACACTTGTACACAGATGACACGAAGTTTAATGGAAGATGATATGTTCAAGTTGAAAAAATAAAAAAACTTATTAAAAAAAAATAAGTCTCCAACTTATGACTGCCGTGGCAAGCCCCAAATTTGCGTTGCTAAACCCAACCGTTGCTCAGTGAATTGGGCCCCCTTTTACAGCCTGCCTTGCCGCAGTCATTAAGTGAACGCACTGTGGTTAAATGAAACTGGATTCCTTCTTGATTTTGCCGACACCCAAGATGCCAGATTTGGATCACCACGACCGTTGGGGGTGTTATAACGGTCATAAGTGCGGGAAAAATGGCTGTAAGTCTCACTTATTTTCCATGCCACTGTCGCTTTAAATGGTCGCTAAGTGAACTCTTGCAAGTTGATCGTTATCTGTAGATTTCTCTTGGTTGGGAGAAGAATAGCATAGCATAGCATAGCATAGCATACAATAGAATAGAATAGAATAAAATAGAATAGAATAGAAAGAATAGAATAGAATAGAATAGAATAGAATAGAATAGAATAGAATAGAATAGAATAGAATAGAATAGAATTCTTCATTGGCCAAGTGTGGTTGGACACACAAGGAATTTGTCTTGGTGCAAATGCTCTCAGTGTACATAAAAGAAAAGATACATTCGTCAAGAGTCAAGGATCATCAGGTGCAACACTTAATAATAGTCATAGGGTATAATAAGCAATCAAACTAGGAAACTGCCAATATGAATCGAAAGGATACAAGCGACAAAGTTACAGTCACGCAGTCACAAGTGGGAGGGGATGGATGATAAGGAGTGATGAGAATAATAGTGATAGTAACACAGACTTAGTAAGTTGGACAGTGTTGTGGGAATTATTTGTGATGGCGTTTGGGGAAAAAATCTGTCTGTGTGTAGTTGTTCTGGTGTGCAGTGCTCTATAGCGTCGTTTTGAGGGTAGGAGTTGAAACAGTTTATGTCCAGGATGTGAGGGGTCTGTAAATATTTTCACAGCCCTCTTTTTGACTCGTGCAGTATACAGGTCCTCGATGGAAGGTAGGTTGGTAGTAATTGTTTTTTCTGCAGTCCTAATTACTCTCTGGAGTCTGTGTCTGTCCTGCTGGGTTGCAGAACCAGACCAGACAGTGATAGAGGTGCAGATGACAGACGCAATAATTCCTCTGTAGAACTGGATCAGCACCTCCTTGGGCGGTTTGAGCTTTCTGAGTTGGCGCAGTTGCTTTTTTGATGATGTTTTTGATGTTAGGTGTCCATTTTAAGTCATGTGATATAATAGAACCTAGAAATTTGAAGGTCTCTACTGTTGATACTGTCTTGTCTAGTATTGTATGAAGAGAAGGTAGAATTGTTGTGCATGATGTGCTACCCACCAACACATCAAAAGACCAGCTCAGGATCCAAAAAGATCTCGACCATTAGCGGTATGCTACTGGTTCGGACTGGTTTGACAGAACCAGTTGAGAAAAGAAGCTGGAACTGGTGATAAAACAATTTGAATCCCACCACTGATCTCAACAAAACTTGAACAACAGGCTCCTTTCCAACAAGATGAATTTTAACATGGAGAAAAGTAAAGTTTTACATTTAGGATTTAAGAAAAATCAAATGTGTAAATAGAGACTAGGAGAAACCTGGCTCGGAAAACAGTCACGGTTGAGATAGATATTGGAGCCCTAGAAGTGGACGTTCATTTAAACACAAGCTAATTTTGGTCCCCTCACATTACCAAAAAAAAGAGGTTGAGACTTTGGGAAAAGTGCAGAGAAGAGCAACTAAGAGGATTAAAGGCCTGGAGACTAAAATATATGAAGAACAGTTGCAGGATTTGGGTTTGGCTAGCCTGGAGAAAAGAAGGATTGTGGGGGGACGTGATTGTTGTAATGACGAGGCAGTTGAGGTGTTTGATCATAATCAACTGAATCATGATGAACTTTATTGGAGTCTAGTCTTGCATCTATACACATTTTTAGTAATCCTCTAACATTGGTTAACTTTGGTTTCTGCTCAACTATCGTTACTCTTTAGCATAGTAATTAACACAATTAATTATCTCTAGTTAAAGTCTAACATATGTTTACTTCCTCTCTCTAATCCTTCTTTACATTAGTGACTTTGTTTGCCTGAGTTGTATTTGCTTTGCAAACATTCTTTATCCGAGGTTTGCCATCCGAGATAGGAACATTCCTGCAATTACAGCTCTACATATCCTCGTTTTTTATTTTAAATGGAGGATTCTAAGATTTATGAATGTCTCGCAATTGTAGAGGAGTAAGAGAGGGGGAAGTAGGATGAAACAATGCGAATAAATTTGGAATACATTGAATAAAACAACAGGTTACAATTAGTACAATAATAATAATTATAACATAAAAGAAAAACTGTCTGAGCCAAGACCAATCAGGGAGCCAATTGGTTGGCCACTCAAAAGGTGAGTAATGAGCATGGATATTATTTTGAATGTATGATTGTAAATTGGCAAGCTCATCCTCAATAGTTTTATTCAGAGAATGAAAAATTCTGAGGGTGAACACTAGTAGCATATTTATCAAAAAAGAACCACATATTAGGATTCTTAAGCTGCCAACCAGTGCATATCGATCCTGTATTAGATTGATCAGAGGCATTAAAAATAGGAAAATTGTCAGGATACATATCAGGAGCTATATTAAGTCCATACAAAGAAGAACTAAGGTACCTGACAACCAATAGTAGTTAGAACAATAATTCCCTAGCTTTTTTAATATGTGCTGAGCAGCATCATAATCAGACCAATTATGAAGCCAAGTGTGTTTAGCGTGACAAAAGAAACACAGACCCCTTGTAAATTGACTAACTTTCAAGTAATGCCAATGGACAGAATTCAACTGCATAGGGGGGTGTAGAAAATAGCCAGGAGTGTGAAATAGATTGTAGTTGTGAGACAATAAATGTAGAAGGCATGATCAAGTTAGGGTTAAAAGAAATTTGACCAAATGCCATTGGGGGCTCATAGTATAAAGTAATATTTATGCCATTGGTCATAAACATGTATTGGGCATGATGAACCCACAAATTAGGGTTAAGAGGAACCACAGAAGTGTCATTTTGAGCAGAAACCCTGTTAACCATAAACAAGAAAATACAAAGTAAAATTGTAACAGAATTAGCAGTAATAATAGCAAAAACAGCAGCAACAAGATTTTCAGGAGTCTGAGGTAATGTGGCCTGTTGCAGTTGTTGTTGAGTTTGATATGTAGTAGATTTAACCTGGCCCCAAGTGATGGGTTGTGGGCGCGTTGACCTTGGAAGACAGACTTCTGTGTTCAGATGAAGATTGAAATCCGGAATTGGGTTGTGAAGGCCCTGATGCCATGCCATGCCATGGACGAACACAGCACACTGGAACCCACACTGCTTGTCGAGTAGAATGATCTTCCACGGCACCGTAACCACGACCCCAGGTGATCAGCGATGTAGGGCCTTTCCAGGTTGGATCTGGAGCTCGGCGATATTTAACCAAAGGCCTTGCTAAAGATTTAGTAGTTCGAAAATGCAAATTAACAGGTGAGTCTGCAGGAGAATCTAAAAAGGTTAAATAATTCCAAGTATATAATGCTACAGCAATGAGATTTTGAATCTTTCGCAGATGGTAAGGGCCAGACTCAGTTTGTAATTGTTTCTGAAGCAATGCCTTAAAAGTACGATGAGCTCGCTCAACTATAGCTTGACCCTGAGAGTTGTAAGGAATTCTGTGCACTAAAGTAATATTCCATTTCTGACAAAAGGTTTGAAATTCCTTACTTATATAAGCAGGGCCATTGTCAATTTTCAACTGAGAAGGCCGACCCAATACAGCAAAAGAGGATAGGCAACGAGAAATAACATCCTTTAAGGATTCATCTGCCTTCTGATTTCCTTCAGTCAAGGCATTAGTAAAAGGAGTATGACTCCAAATGTGTTCTACATACAAAGAATACAAGCGAGTTTCCAAACTATTCTTTAAAGATAAAAACAAGGATAACAAATTCTTATCCAAAGAGAGAGCACAATAAGAAAAAGGAAGAGGTTGCATAGCTAAATACACATATTGAGTATCAACAATCAAGTTAATAGGTTGGTCATTGAACAATTGTAAAGCCAAAATCACAGCAGCCGGCTCAGCACGTTGAGCTGAAGTCTGCATGGCAGTAAATTTAGAATACCATTGTTGTTGAATCTGCCAGACAACCACACCCCTTGTAGGTGATCCATTAGTAAAGACTGTAAGAGCTTTAGAAATAGGATTTCGCACAAAAAATGGAAGAAAAGGCAGGATTTAAAGTAGTAGTAACCACTATTCTAGGATCCTTGGGTAAGGAATACAACAAGTTTCCCACATATTGAGAAAAGGCTATCTGATATGATTCTGAAATCATCATCAAATGCTCATGTTCAACTTTTGTACGAGTAAAAGCTAGGCTAATGAGATCCTGTCCTGTAAGATGTAAGGCTCGTTTACAACCTTTAATAATCAAATCCTCTAATGCTGACTGATAAGGATAAATGTTTCTAGGCGGAGTAGCTGACAAATTAATCCATTCATGAATGTTGACTGCTTGTGGAGAGGCATTAGAATAAAGACATCCTGTGGGTAAGGGTGCAGAAGGAAGAATAGTTAAACAAAGTCCTATTGTTAAGGATGTTATCCTGTCCACATATCAATGCTTAAACTTATTCAATATTTCTTGAAGGCATGTTCTTTGAAGATCAGTTAATACAACTAGATCTCCTGGTGATTGTGCACCCTTCAAAGACTGAAATAAGGGCAACATATCACCAGTTGTAATGTAGAAGAATGGGTGTGCCCAATTAATAGTGCCAAGTAATTTTTGCCACTGTACTAATGTATATGATTTCTGTACTTGTAATTCAGGAAGAATTGGAATGGAGAAATTGTGCAACATTCTATGTCCTAAGTAGGTACAAGGTTCTACCTTTTGAATTTTGTCTGAGGCTATATACAATCCCTGTTGTGCCACAATATCCATTAACTCTTTTAACAATTTAGATTCATCAAAATCTGGGGCTGCTATCAATATATCATCCATATAATGGTAGACTAAATAGGAAGGAAATTTATTCCTAAAGGGTTGAAGAGCATTATCCACGAAATATTGACAAAGTGTAGGAGAACTAAATGATATTGTTTTGTGGCATGCTATTATTAAAAACTTGGACAGTAAATGCAAATTTTTCTTTGTCTTGAGGCCGCAAAGGTATAGTAAAAAAGCAGTCTTTAAGATCAACTACCAATACTTTATAAAAATTAGGAAATAAGTTAGGATTTGGTAGACCACATTGTAAGGGACCCATGGGTTGGATATATTTATTAATTTCTTGTAAATTCTGCAAGAGGCGAAATTTCCCATTTTTCTTTTTTATAACAAAAACAGGAGTATTCCAAGGACTAGTAGAAGGTTCTATATGACCAGCAGCCAATTGTTCTTGAACCAATTGTTGTAAAGCAGCAAGTTTTTCCCTTGATAATGGCCATTGTTCCACCCAAACCAGCATAAAACAGAGACATTTAAGAGGAAGAGCCATCATCAAGAATCAAATGAGCATTAAGAAGAGAAAGGATATCATGGTTCCAAGTATTAGTATGAATATCTAAAATGTATGGTTGTAGGAAAAAAGACTTACCAGCAGATGTTTGTAACATCTGCCAAGCAGCTGTAGAACCTCCTATTCCCCACAATGAAGAAACTGTTGTTTTTGCCACTGTACTGGCCACTGTAAAGAGGAGATGACAGTAACATCAGCTCCAGTATCCAATAACCCTTGAAATGGTTATGTATTTAGGAAGAGTGTTAACAAAGGATGAGAGGAGTTCAGCTGATGAAGTAGGCCTACAGATAAAAAAGTTGATCCAAATCCTGCATCCACACGATTACCTATACCAGGAGATGGATTTTCATATAGAAGAAGAAACAATTGAACAACAGAAGAATTACAAGGAAGAACTTGAGGAAGATTCACCCAAATCTGAATCATAATGATACCAGTGTAATCTGAATCTATTACACCAGGCACAACAAAACAGCCCTTTTTGTGTGCAGAAGAACGAGGCAAAATTAATCCAACTAATCCTGAAGGAAGAGGTCCTTTAAATTGAGATGGAACTATTTTAACTTCCAAGGGAAATTTAAACTCAATTTCCTCTTGAGTGATTAAATCAGTCCCAGCGCTACCAGCTGTGGCTGGGGAGGATTGAGATAGACTGCTGGAGGAGTCAAGTAATATTTGCTTCCAATCTTCAGGAATCATTGTATAGCCATTTTTTATTCCTTCTACAAGTCTTCTTGCAAAATTTCCACTAATCCCATAGTCTGTAACTTCCTTTTTTAACTCTCTTAAGATCTGAGAAGGCAGACCCTCCCATTCTGCTACTTGCAGTCCAAGCTGTGGCCCCTGACCAGGACGATGTTGTACTGGACAAACAGACAGTAATTCTGCAAGTTCTGTTCCTGAGACAGAAGCATCCTTTCTACAATTCTCTACCATTTTTTGAAAAGAAGACTGAACAATATAGTCACGAGGCTTTTTCCCTGTATCTGCAAGAGCTGAGAGAATCGAAGACATATATTCAGGTGAAGAAGGAGGATAAATGACAGCATTAGTATAACGTGAAGGTAGAGGTATTAAAAGAGAAAGTTCATTGTGACCAAATTTTTCAATTGCATGCCTACATAAATGCCACACCTGCAAAACTTCTATTTCTGCTCTAGGTTCAGTATGCAATGTTTTCCCAATACGTTCCCAATCAGTTAATTTTAAAGAGCCCTCTTCTGGATACCATAAGCACTGAGCTGCAATCTCCTGGACCAGCCTTAAGAGATTTCTCTGTGGTACCTCAGTATTATTGTTCTTCAACAAATAGCCTAATTTATCTACATGCTTCCTTTGTTCCTCAGAAAGCGAAGACCCCATACTTACAGAAACCAAAAAATGTTGAAGAAACCACAAAGGGTTGAAGGTGCACCAAATCCTTGCCGGATGAAGTAAATGGGTTCCTGTTCAGGCGCCATTTGTTGTAATAACGAGGCAGTTGAGGTGTTTGATCATGATCAAATGAATCATGATGAACTTTATTGGAGTCTAGTCTTGCATTTATACACATTTTTAGTAATCCTCTAACATTGGTTAACTTTGGTTTCTGCTCAGCTTTCGTTACTGTTTAGCATAGTAGTTACAATTAATTATCTCTAGTTAAAGTCTAACGTATGTTTTACTTCCTCTCTCTAATCCTCCTTTACATTAGTGACTTTGTTTGCCTGAGTTGTATTTGCTTTGCAAACCTTCATTACCTGAGGTTTGCCATCCAGATAAGAACATTCCTGCAATTACAACTCTACACATGATAGCAGTCTTCCAATATTTGAGGGGCTGCCTCGAAGAAGAGGAGGAAGTCAAGCTATTCTCCAAAGCATTTGAAGGAAGGAGAAGACGCCACAGATGGAGACACTCATCAAAGAGAGAAGCAACATGGAATTAAGGAGAAACTTCCTATCAAGGAGGACAATTCGCCAATGGAACTGCTTGCCACCAGAAGTTGTGGGTGCTCCATCATTGGAGCAAGCTCCAAGGTCCCCTTCATAGCTCAATTCTATTTCTAAGGTGTACGGCGCGCTAGCCGCAGCCGAGCCTCCGTAGTCAGGGGCAGTCTATCTGAACCCAAGCAGATATGATCACCTGGCTTTCCCTTGAACGATTCGAGGCCTCCCAAAACTTCTCCTCGGGCAAAGAAACCTAAACTAAAACAAACACCAACACACCCCGTTGCCCAAGAGAATGTTGTCATCTCTTCCTTGTTACATACGCGACTTCGCAACTCCTCTTTCCTTGTCAGACAAGCGATAGGGAGGATAAGAGGATGGCGGAAGAGATCGTTCAAACTGATAAAGTTCCTTTGAATCCGAGTTTTGCTTCAGAGACCCGGGGTGATGGGTTGTTGTGGCGCGTACACAACGTCACCAAGAAGTCTTAGCCAGATTCTCCAGTTGGCACAGGTTTTATTGGTGCTCCGAAACAGAAATAAAATTCAGAGGGAAATAAAAAGTGATGGAAAACTAGGGTGGGTGTGGAAGAAGAAAGGAAAGGGAAGAAAGTGTAGGATGGAGGAGGGAAAAAAAGAATGGGGAGTGTTCCTTTTGACACAGCAAAAAATAATAACATTACGGGTCGTCCTCAACTCACACAGAGTGGAGATTTGGGGAGGGTGAAAAAGGGGCACCCCAGAGAGACCCCAGAATTCAGGGAGGGCAAAAATGCCCCCCCCTGCCCCCCGCAGCCCATTTTTGCAACCAGGGTGGTGCAGGAGGCTGAATAGGCCTTACCCAGCACGTAGACGCTCACCCAGCAACTGGGCAGAGAACTGGTTGTTAAATACTTTGAAGCTCATTCCTGGACTCAGGACTGGTTTTTCCCCAGTTTCAACCTTCCCAGCCTCGCCGGGGTCACACGATCCAAATTGAGAGACTTGGCAACTGACATGTACTTAAGATGGTTTGCAGCGTCCAGGGGCTGTTTTTTTTTTTTTTCCCCTTTGGCCACCTTCTGACACACAATCTCAATGAGGAAGCTGGATTCACTTAACGACCGTGTTGCAAACTGAACTGCCTGAGTGATTTGCTGAACTTGTAAAACAGGGCCAAGCTCGCTGCACACGTGTCTCGCTTAATGGCAGAGCGTTTGGGGCTCGATTGTGGGCGTAAGGCAAGGAACGCCTTGTGCAACCTTCACGTTTTTACTTTTACACAATAATATACACTACATACTGTTTCTGCAGCAACAAGCTTACCCAAACTTATCAAAGTTTCATATATATATATGTGTGTGTGTGTGTGTGTGTAAGTTTAGTTTTGTTTACTTTTTTGTCCTTGCACCTCGTACAACAAAATCAAGCAGCATCTCCAGTGCACATCATGACCCTGAAAATGACACAAACCTACGTCCTTCATTCTCCACACATTGAACCGAAAAGCCACAACACTGAACAGAATCCAACAGAGCTCCTGCCCTGGGATAGAAGCTGTTTTTCAGCCTATTTGTTCTAGTTTTTATTATCCTGTACCGTCTGCCAGATGATAATAGTTCAAAACAAGGGTGCCCAGGATGAGATAAATCTTTGAGAACGTTTTGAACTTTCTTAAGGCAGCTGGGGTGATAAAACTCATCCAAAGAGGGGAGAGGGCAGCCCATGATCCTCTGGGCAATGACATTAACCCCCCCGGAATGCTTTCCTATCTGACATTAAACCCCACCACCACCACCCCCAGTGCTTTCCTATCTGCCCCTGTGCGATTGGCAAACCACACACAGGTGCAGGAAGTTAAGATACTTTCTATGATGCAGCGGTAGAAGGTCACCAGCAGTTTTCCATTCAGTTGTTGTTTTCTGAGAAGCCTCAGGTAGTCTAATCTCTGCTGGGCCCTTTTGACCAGGGCTGCAATGTGAGCCCCCCAGGTCAGGTCCTCTTTTAGGGTAACACCCAGAAACTTAAAACTGGCCACTTGCTCCCCTCGGTCTCCATTGATAAGGAAGGGCTAGATGTCTGGTCTGTTCCTTCTATAGTCCACTATCAGCTCCTTGGTCTTATTGGTGTTGAGGACCAAGTCATTGTCTCCACACCACGAAAGCAACCGGTCCACCTCATTTCGGTAGGCAGACTCATCCCCGGTTGTCCCACCACTGTTGTATCATCTGCAAATTTAGCAATAGTATTACTAGTGTGCGTGGGAATGCAGTCATGCCCCTAAAGAGTATAGAGTAAAGGACTCAACACGCAACCCTGTGGTGTACCAGTGTTAAGAATAAGGGCTGAAGAGGTATGATTACCTAATCTGACCCTCTGTGAGAGGCCAGACAGGAAACCCATACTCCAAAGGCAGATTGAATGAGACAGCCCAAGGTCCAGAAGCTTAGACACTAGTCTACGTGGAAGAATTGTGTTAAACGCAGAACTAAAATCTACAGAAAGCATCCTCACATAGCCCCCTTGCTGTTCTAGATGAGTCAGAGCAGTGTGAAGAGTGATGGCTATAGCATCCTCTGTAGATCTATTTCTTCTGTATGCAAACTGGTGTTTATCAAATGTATACGGAAGACCAGAAATTGATGGGTTTCAAAGACCAGTGATTGTGCAGGGTGCCAAGATGTCTGATTGCCTGGGCAGCGTTTATTCTTTTATACCATTTTTACAAGCAAGGAAGAGTAACGTAGATACAGCATCCAGATTGGAGAATAGATCCCATATGGGTGAAAGCTCCCAACCACATTGGTGCAACCTCCCAACCAATCCTTAGGAATAGCGGTGATGTTAGTAAAATGAGATCGCCTAAGTCCCAGACTTTCCACCTTCACCAAGATAGGGAATGAGAATGAGATCATGCAAGTAGCCAAGAGGCCCCATATAGGTTTTAAACACTGCAGTTTGCTGCTAGCACCAGCGCCATCTATAGGATCTCAGTAGCTTCTACAAGAAATGATGTGCCGGCAGACCAATTTCTCAAAGCACTTCATAATGATAGGAGTGAGTGCCACTGGTCTGTAATCGTTGAGGTTATTGATAGGGAATTTCTTTGGCACCGGAACAATGGTGGAAGCCTTCAAACAAGATGGAATAGTGGCCTGGGATAGAAACCAATTGAAGATCCTGGTAAAGACTCCAGCCAACTGATCAGCACAGTCTTTAAGCACTTGGCCAGAGATACCGTCAGGACCGGCAGCCTTTCTAGGGTCCACAGCCCTCAGAATGCTCCTCACCTCCTGTTCCTCCACAATGAGGTGGAGGCTACAATTGGCTGGTGGTTGTGTTTTATCTGTCTCTGATGTCTCCAAAGCGAGCAAAGAAATGATTTGGTTCCTCTGCCAATGAAGCATTCCCCTCAACAGGGATGACATTGGTCGGTTGATGGTTTGTAATTTGTTGAATCCCTCGCCACACCTGCCTCATGGTATAAAAATTATCCTTAATCTTCCTCTTATAATCAGTCTTGGCCTTCCAAATACCTTTCTTCAGATTAGCTCTGGCAGCACTGTATCTTGCCCCATCACTGGACCTAAAGGCCTTGGTCCTGTCACACAAGAGGCACTGGACTTCCTTGGTCATCCAGGGTTTCTGATTGGGATAAATCCTAATACGTTTATCCACAGTGATAGTATCTGTGCATATCATGTAGCATAGAACAGTTGCAACGTGCACCTCTAGGTCAGGGTGGTAAAAGATATCCCAATTTGTGTTCTCAAAACAATCCTGAAGCTGTTGGGAAGCATCTTCCGGCCAAGATTTCACTGTCTTTATTATAGGCAGAGCCCGTCTCCTAAGATGGATGTACGCTGGTGCTAAAAGCAGTGACATATGGTCTGATTGTCCCAAGTGTGGTAATTGTATAACCTTATGTTTGATGTTGGTATATACTTTGTCCAATATGTTTGCTTCTCTAACATGCTGATAGAATTTAGGGACCACTTCTTTTAAATCAGCTTGATTAAAGCCCCCCGCTATGATATGCATAGCATCAGGATACTTATTCTGCTGATTACTAACAATGTTATACAAGAATCCCAAAGCTATGGTAGTATTGGCATCAGGTGCGATATAGATTGCAGTAATCAAAACCACGCTGAATTCCCGTGGAAGATATATGGGTCTAATATATGAAAGCATGAATAGAAGAGATGATTCCACCAGACTGTAAATTATTTGGAAGCCTGCACTCACCAACAAAAAAATCTCCACACCACTAGCCAGGCAAACACCTGGGCACAAACAGATCCCCCCCCCATACCTCCAGCTCAAACACACCCCAACCAGGCACCCAGGCGAAACCTAGCTTCCTAACAAATGATAGCTGTCCATTTACTCGGAGCCAAGTTGCACTAAAAGCCTCCAATACAGGAACACAATGTTGCCAGCCAATCAAGGCACAAAAAGAGCCACAAAACAGACAGAAGATATTAGAACCCCAATCAAGCAGAACACAGCAAACTCCAAGACCAATAAACACAGACCAAGACTCCCAACCAATCAGGATGAAGAAAAAACTATTCTGGCACAGCAGTAGGCTAGCCCCAAATTTAAAACTGAAACGGCTGTGAAAGTCTGACTCACAGATGAACACAATACAGAAGCCTGATGATGGCAGATGAGACTCTGCCGAAATGTTGCTACAACTTTAAAAGCACAACTACAATGATTGGGAAAATATCTGAACAAAGCTGAATGCCATACATGTAAGTACCTGCGAAAACTTAAGAAAACAAATATACGTATGTATGTATGTATGTATGTATGTATGTATGTATATACATACATACATATATATACTGTATATATATACACACACACACACACACACAGTATATATATACTGTGTGTGTGTGTGTATATATATATGTATGTGTATGTATGTATGTGTGTGTGTATATGTGTGTGTGTGTGTGTATGTATGTATGTATATATATATATATATATATATATGGATCTTTGGTTGTTTGGGTTTTCTCCCGCGTAAGATTCGAAGTATCTAGGCAACGTTTCGATGAAGTCTCATTCATCATCTTCAGGCTTCTGTCTTCGGCTCTTGCTTCTCAGAGTGAGTCAGACTTTCACAGACGAACACAATACAGAAGCCTGATGATGGCAGATGAGATTCTGCCAAAACGTTGCTACAACTTTAAAAGCACAACTACAATGACGTGGGAAAATACCCGAACAAAGCTGAATGCCATACATGTAAGTACCCGCGAAAACTTAAGAAAACTAAGAAAGGATTTATTATTATTAGTAGTAGTAGTAGTAGTAGTATGCTCTGATGTTAAGGAGTTCGACTCCCCCTCCCCACCTGAAAAGAAATCTCTTCCAAATGCAAAACACAAGCAAAGGAGAAGAGTTTCTGTTTTAGTTTCAGAGCACCAAGCAGCTTCAGTACAGAACAGTTGAGCTAAGCCACGCCCAGGCTCCTTGCTGTCTCCTTCTTGCTCACACAGCAAATACTGTTTCAGTTTCCAAACAGCCCTCAACTCTCCCCCTCACCAACAGGATGCTAGCCAGCTGAATACCGATGGATGCTGGTAGGCAGAGGCAGAATTTTTCCCCCTTATTTTCCTCCCAAAAAACTAAGACCAGCCACATAGTTTCACAGGAAAGCATGGGTATCGAGCTATATATATATATATATATATTTCCCCCATAGCAAGGACAAAATCCAGAAGCGATTTCCTAATATAAAACAAAATTAAATATATTCTCTTCTTTGGATAAAGGAACCCATTTAATCAATCTCTGCTTGTCTTTGCTGTGGGAAAAAATAAACATTTCTATTACTCATTCGTCTTTCATTTAGTCTATGGAGATTCTCAATCCTCCAGGTCCTTTTCTCCCAAAAGCAACTGGACTTTCTTGTTTTTTTTCTTGAAGACTTTTTCCTTCTTGCCTAGAAGCTTCCTCAGTTCTGAGACTCCCGATTCGTCAATTGTAAGTCGAGGACAATCCATAGCTGAAGCTTAGAACCAACTTCCAGCAGAGATAGGTGAGTTTATCATCCTTAACTAAGTTTAAACAAGCTTGGGACAAACACATGTCCATCACCTGACAAAAAATAAAATAAATACCACTACTGATAAAAAAAAAAAAAAAACTTGCAAGGGTAGACTTGACGGAGAAAGTTTTCTATGTTTCTATATATTTATTCGCAGGAACTGTCTTTCGTAGTTTTTGACCTAGAAATATTTGAACCAAGCTGCTAAATGTTGGCAACTTATACAAAGATGTTATTTATTCTTCTTGGAACAAAGCCATAATTGGAATTATTTTATTCAGCAGCTGCAGAATATCCCACTGGATTGTTTTAACATTGGAAACAAATGCAGTTATTTCTGCTTTTTCATTTTCTTATACAGATATTTCTCACTCTCTCTCTCTCTTGATTTTTCTTATCCAAATAAAACAACAACAACAACAATAATAATCTAGAAATTAAAATTTGGAAAATTTGACAACCAAATTTTAATTTGCAGGGTAACTTTTAAAATCATGCTTAGCTGGAAATGGGTAGCTTCCGCATGCATTTTAAAAAAAGTCACTTGGTAATCTAAATCCTGATTTAGATAATTCTGTCAACTGTAGAGATGACTAAGATCTCCGGTGAAAAGCTAGAGGAGGTTTGAAGGTAGAGGAATATTGGTATATGTTGGTAAATTAGTATATTTGTAGCTCATCATCTCTCTCTCTCTCTTTCTCTCTCTGTTTATGTGTGTGTGTATGGCTATATATATATAAAATCAAATGAAATTTTGACATATGAGAATCATTTGCAGGAAGTGACTGAAACAATTTTAGAATGAGGTTTTCACAAGTAAATGAATGACTTCATAGTATGTCCTCTGCTGTACCTTATGAACTAGTGGGGTTATTACAGATTGCATTCTGGGTTTGCACAAGAGGCAAAAATATGAATTACGGTAACTAGAATTCCTCCCTCTCTCCCTTCTTCCTCTTCCTCCGCCTGCTTGCAAACCCCGATCTCTTCTAGCTCTAATGATGTTCTTAGATGGGACATGAAATGTCTGCAAGAAAGCCATCAAGCTCAGAGACCACCAAGAACCCCACATTCCTCCTCCTTTTCCTCCTCCTCCTCCCTGTAAAACCCACTCCCTCCTAGCACTGATGATGTTACTTAGTTCGCTAATAAAATGTCTGCAAGAAAGCCATCAAGCTCAGAGAGCACCAAGGACCCCACAGCTGCCACCTCCTCCTTTCTACAGAACTCCCTCCCTTCTAGCACTGATGGTGTTCCCTAGCTGGGTCATGAAATGTCTGCAAGAAACTACCAAGCTCAGAGACTACCAAGGCCTCCTTCTCCTCCCCTTCTCCTTCTTTCCACAAACCTTTCTCCCTTCTAGCACTGATGGTGTTCTCTAGCTGGGTCATGAAATGTCTGCAAGAAAACTGCCAAGCTCACTGTGAACACCCAGTGACAAATATTCTCTTCTCCAAGCATTCATGCATGTATGTGATTTCTACAACCTCCCATCTTGAGGATGTTGTGCAAAATGCAGGCCATGCCAGGGGGATAGAGAGAAAGAAAAAAGAGCCTGCCAGGGAATTGGACTGTTGTGGCCCACCAGCGACCAGCAGAGCTGGCAGCAGACTCCGACAGTGAGGAGGTTGGGGAGGAACCTGGACCAGTCCTGGAGGTTGAGGAGGGCTCGGACGAGGGCTCTGTGTGGAGGCAGAGATGGGGCTGGGGCCGTCTAACAGTCATCAGCTGCTGTCGGAGTTGGAGATCAGTGGGGAAGAAGAACAGCTGGAGCCTGTTCCCAGTGTGAGCATGCACAGAGCTGCAAGAAGAATGGAACTGCTACAGAACAAGGATCGACTCGGGAATAAAGCCACAGGTGGACAATGAATTGCCCCTCCCCAGGGATTAAAAGAGAAGCAAAAGGGGAGGGGGCTTTTACAGGAAACAATTCCTTTGTTCATTGCCGCAGTGGGAAGATCTGCCTGTGCATCTCAGGGACTCCGTGCCGAGCCCTTCCTTGTCAGCACTGTGTTTGGAAATATTTGCTTGGCAACTCTCCAAGCTAGATAAGGTCTGTGCTCCTAATTAGACCCTTGAAAGACTGTTTGCCAGGCCTTTGGCTGAAGGTGAATGCAAGAAATTCACCTTTGTTTAATAAAAGTGGTTTTGCCAGGACAAAAATTCTGCTTAGTGCTTTTTGGGGAAGACAACGACAGAACATGTGTCCTGACTTGGTGCCAAATGAGGAAAGACACACAGCCTCTTCCGTCTGCAAACCCACTTCCTTGTTCCTTCTAAAGAAAGTAGTTAAAACCAGAGGCCAGTTTGGTTCACGAAGCCAAATGTTTATTCTTATGCACGTTCTGTCATGTCATTAAACATCATCCTGGCGACGGGATCAGAAAGCCATGGAAAATTTAAGGAGCACTAGGAAAAGGAGGCAGCTGTGGCTTGGCTTCGCAGGAAAACAAGCCAGAATTATAAATGCACGTAGGAAAACAATGCAGAATTAGAAA
>NW_020769554.1:349560-360061 GCF_900518735.1 Pseudonaja textilis
AGGAGGAAGAGGCCTTGTTGGGGTCCTTGAAGCTCTTTGAACCTGGTGGTTTTCTTGCAGACGTTTCATGACCCAACTAGGTAACAACATCATTGCTAGAAGGGAATGGGGTTTGTGGAGGAGGAGGAGGAGGAGGAGGACTGTGGGGTCCTTGGTGGTCTCTGAGCTTGGCTGCTTTCTTGCAGACATTTCATGACCCAACTAGGTAATACCGTCAATGCTAGGAGGGAGTGGGGTTTGCTCTCTGTTTCTATACTAATGGCTCACCCTGTTAGCGTTAGTAGTGGGAATGTTCTTTTGTGGTTTCTTCATTAGTCTGTGGTTTATTGTTTGACAGTTTGTCTGAGTTGGCAGTTCCTACTTCCTTAATTGGTGTATTGTTTACTTCTTGTTTGCTGGTCTAGCGTTAATCTTGGTGTTAATCTCGGCTCATCTGGGCATTGACAGTTAGCAAGTTGGTGTTTGGGCCCTTTTGTTTCCTTTTTAGCTTTTGGATTCTCTCTTTTCAATGGTGTGTAGATGTTGTTTATCTCTCCATGCCAGTTGATGGCTACTTTGTCTAAAGGCCAAGTTTTCAGGAATTCTCTTGCTTTTGGGGACTTGATCTAGGCTACAATGCTCACTCCCTAGCCCTAGTAAAACCATTACCGTCTTCTACCACCTCTTAGTTAACAACAGCTTAATCAGATAAGGACAACCAAGAAGTAAACACCATTTCCAGCTAGACTGACAGGAGGACCCACCTGTATAGAAACAGAGAGCAAAAGCCATTCCTTTCTAGCACTGATGATGTTCCCTAGTTGGGTCATGCAACGTCTGTAAGAAAACGAAAGTTCAGATACCACCAAGGACCCTACAGTCCTCCTCTTCCTCCTTTTCACAGACCCCATTCCCTTCTGGCACTGATGATGTTCCCTAGTTGGGCCATGAAACGTCTGCAAAAAAGCAGCCAAGCTCAAAGAGCATCAAGGACCCCACAGTCCTTTTCTTCCTCCTCCTCTCCCTCAACCCCCTCTCTTCTGGCACTGATGATGTTCCCTAGTTGGGTCATGAAATGTCTGAAAGAAAACCACTAAGCTCAGAGAGCACCAAGGACCCCAGAGTCGTCGTCTTCTTCTTCTTCTTCTTCTTCTTCTTCTTCTTCTTCTTCTTCTTCTTCTTCTTCTTCTTCTTCTTCTTCTTCTTCTTCTTCTTCTTCTTCTTCTTCTCCTTCTCCTTCTCCTTCTCCTTCTCCTTCTCCCCCTTCTCCTTCTCCTTCTTCTTCTTCTTCTCCTTCTCCCTCTCCCCCTTCTCCTTCTTCTTCTTCTTCTTCATGGAAGCCTCCTTTCCTTCTAGCATGGATGATGTTCCCTACCTGGGTCATGAAACATCTAAAGAAAGCCACCCAGCTCAGAGACCACCAAGGATCCCACAGTTCAACCCTGAGCTACAAATATCCCCTTCCAATAGAGACACAACCAGTTACATCGCGATACCTACAGGAAAGCCACAGGGGATATAGTTCGACAATGATTGCTTAGGGTCACGAACAAGAGGAGCCGAAATAATGAGGGATAACTTTCAGCCAGAGATATCTCCTTAAAATCCCACGTCCTGGACAGATATACACAACCTCAACATATTGTGGGTTTGGAAATCTTTGGAATTTTTCCAGGAGGAGTTGGACTGCCGCCTCTGGCATACTTCAGCGATTGCTCGAAATGAACCTCGTGGCTCCTTCTGAACCGACATTCTAGGACTTGGTTATTTATTTTCCAGGGATAGTTGGCTTTCCGGACCATTCCAGGCTCTGCTCCAACATCTCCAGAGGGGGGAAAACAACCTTGGTCCCACCACTCAGGTGTTCTCAGGTGTGTTCCCCTGGCTTCCTTTGGACTCCTTTTATGAGGATTCACATCAAAGGAAGCCAAAGAGATCAAAGAGCTTCCTGGTGATAGCGCGACTGAATTCCACCTCCTTGTGATGTGGTTGACTGAAGCATGACCTTGAAGCGCTTGCCCAAGTTAGCCGAGAAGAGATTGTACTCTGATGGTGGCCCCAACAGGGGGATCGCCCTCAAACTACCAGAGATCAAACTCTGAGAGTTCTCAGAACACAACGCCCAGATCACTCTCAAACTAGGAGAGCCCAAACTCTTGACAATTGTCCGAACGCAATGCCCCCAAACTGTCAAGCAACCTGGTCTCAAGACGGTTCTTCAAGACAAGGAGTCTCCAGTAGGCTACTAGTGGATCCATTGGGAACCTCAGGATCAGAGCTAGGATTCCAGAATTTGATTTCCCTTCAAGTGGAGATCAGCATCAAGTCATAAGCTGGGACACACAGGTTTTTCTGGCTTATTGATGGATGGATGGATTTGCTCATCATCAGCTTCTGACTGTGGGTAGGATTCAGAAGACAAAGAGAAAAACAAGGATGACTTATTATCCCATCGCAACCAGGTTGAGCTGTTTAAGACTATAATCCCATTTAATCGTGGTTATTGTATTCTCTTAATTGGCCAAACCAAGTCTTCAGGGTTTTGTGGAAGGCTAGTAAGATTTGGATCATCTAGGTGTCCGATAGGACACTGGTCCATAATACGGTGCCCTGACAGGGAAAGTCCACTTCCTGGTTGCAGGGAGGTTGTGTCTCTTGCTGGCTGGGGAATTCTGGGAGTTGGAGTTCACATATCTTCAAGTTGTCAAGGCTGAGGGACACCAGTCTACATCTTCCATTTCCTCAACGGATCTTTGAGGATGTACTGTGCGGACCCAACCCACATTATCTCTTGAGAGATCTTGACCAACCAGGTGGGCCATGGATCTAGAACTAGCAGGAGACAAAAATCCCATCCTTGAGCACACGTCTACTCCCACGAGATTAAGAGGATGAACTCTGAATGAGATCACACCTCAGCCACCTCCACAAAACCTCTACGGTCTCTGAAGATCTGAGCAATCATATCTGACGGATGGCTTGAAGAGTTGCCACACCAACCACAAGAACACCCAGATCCTGCCCAAAATTGACGGAATTGGCCACTCGTGATCATGAGACAGTGCTTCACAAATGGGTCCATGCTTGGACAGAGTCCCGTGTTGTCCTGTCAATTGCTTGCGGGTGACAATCACTTGTTGTAGTGTTGTGCAACAATCCAAAGGGCAGCTCCGAGAATTCTCTAAGCACTGGTTTTACTGGGAATTCTGGGAGTTGAAGTCCAACATCTGAAAATTGATCTAACACCTACATCTGCTCGCTTCATTATGGTGGAAGGAAGAATCCTAGCTGTCAATCACTTGCTAGTGACAATCTCTTGTATCTTGATTTGTTGTTGGGCAACCATCCGATGGGCAGATTTCAGCTCCCAGAATTCCCTAGACAGCACTGGTTTTACTGGAAATTCTGGGAGTTGAAAGTCCCACATCTGAAAGTTGACCAGGCTGGGAGAGCCAACTAGAACCCAAAAGAGGTCTTCTATGGAAGTCTACCATAACCTACTTAACCTGGGCCAAATAAACATCCCCTTGCGTTACTAACACAAACCAACATCTCTCAAGAGGTGCCAAAAGATATAGGGAGAATAATAGACTTCTGTTCCTCTTATGTTTTTCTCCCTAGAGGATACCATCTGCCAAGGTAACCAAAGCTATTGAGATGTTGACTCCAGGTCTAAAATCGGATTGGAATTGGTTCCAAAGCACCAGAAGGCAGGACAAGAAACAATGGATGGAAACTAATCAAGAAGAGAAGCAATCTAGAACTAAGGAGAAGCTTCCCGACCCTGGTTTGTGGTGTCTTCTTCCAGAGATCTCCAATACTAGAAGACTTTCTGGCATCCGTTCATACAGGCACGGTTGTAACCAAAGACACCATGACCTCCCCCATTCCAAGCAGCTACCAAGGTCTTCTTTGAGCCATTCCTCGGAGTATCTGGGATGGTCTGGTCAACTAGGACCTTCTCCTTGGGTTGAGAAGGTGACATGGGAACTGCCATGTTCACCAAGAGCAATCTTAGTGTTCCAATATTTGAGGGGCTGCCACGAAGAAGAAGGGGACCACTTGTTTTTCAAAGCAGCTGAGGGCAGGACAAGAAACAATGGGTGGAGAGTAACTGAGGAGACAAGCAAGCTAGAACCAAGGAGGGATGTCCTGATAGGAAGAACAATTAATCAGTGGAACAGCTTCCTTCCAGAAGTTGTGGGGGCTCCATCACTGGAGGTCTTTAAGAAGAGACTGGGCAGCCATTTTGTCTGAAATGGTCTAGGGCAGTGATGGCGAACCTTTTCCGCACCGAGTGACCAAACCCGAACACCTGTGCATGGGCGTGCAATGGAGCACTCGAAACCTGAAGGCCAACTGGTGCCCCCCACATACCTGTTTCTTGGCTGAGGTTTTTTGGGCCGTTTAGAGGCCATTTTTCAGGCCAGTGTCAGGCTGTTTTTCAGCCATTTTCAGGGCGTTTTCAGGCCATTTTCCAGGCTGTTTTTCGGGCCATTTTCAGGCTGTTTTTCCAGTCATTTTTCAGGCCATTTTCAGGTTGGTTTTTTTGGCTATTTTGGGGGTGTTTTTTGGACCATTTTCAGGCCATTTTTCAGGCTGTTTTTCAGCCATTCTTGCGCTGTTTTTTTAGACTGTTTTTTGAGGTATTTGGGGGGCATTTTTCAGGCCATTTTCAGGTTGTTTTTGGCCATTTCTGAGCCATTTTTAAGCTGTTCTTCTGGCTGTTTTTCAGTCCATTTTCAGGCTGTTTTTCAGGCATTTTGGGGGCATTTTCCAGGCCATTTTTTCAGGCCATTTTGGGGGTGTTTTCAGGCTGTTTTTTGAGGCACTTTGGGGGCATTTTGCAGTCTATTTTCAGGTTATTTTTTGGCCAGTATTAAGCCATTTTTTTAGGCTGTTCTTCAAGCTGTTTTTTGGTCCATTTTCAGGTTGTTTTTCGGTCCATTTTCAGGCTGTTTTTCGGACCATTTTCAGGCTGTTTTTTGGGCTGTTTTTTAGAACACCAGCTGGCGATGGCAGGCAATGCCCACAGAGAGGGCTTTGCGTGCCACCTCTGGCACCTGTACCATAGGTTCACCATCAGGGCACCAGGGGGCTGGACTAGAAGACCTCCAAGGTCCCTTCCAACTCTGTTATTCTGTTCACGGCAAGGGTAATATTTCCCTCAACACCAGCTTGCATCGCCCCTGTCCCAAGAGGAAAACCAGATCTAGGGCCTACCCCCTGCCCCACAGAGACACACCCCCCCCCCACCCCCCCATAACCCTATCAAGTCCATGGTTGCCTAGGCCACACTCAGCTAGAGCAATTTAAAATTCTGCTTTAAGAAGCGACATAACTCTTGCCCTGGCCATTCTTCTTGGAAAGCCTGCCTCATCCGAAGACAGACTACCTCTCCCATCGTCCACAACCAGTCCTGGCAGGAGGGAAACTCTTCTTGAACACTTCTGCTCATTCCTGAGGTCCAGGTTTGCCATTCTCTTTTTTTTTTTCAGTTTTACACACACACACACACACACACACACACACACACACACACACACACGCGGCGCCTCCTCTCTTCATTCCTCTTGCTGGAATGAAACCTGGGGCTATTTGGTGCCAAGCTATTGTGTTGGTGGGCGTCGGATGGGGCAGCCTTTGGTTTTCATTCCACCTGAAATATAATCCTGGCTGAGCTGGAACGCTCAACTGCCCCTGGGAAAAAAAAATCCATCGTTTTAATCCTTTAATTAGTTTAAAAGCCTGGTGACTGACAGGGCAGTGAAAAGTTTCCAGCTCTGAACGGCAGAGATTCTAAATGGGAGGTTTATGGAGGGGGTTTTAAATTTCGTTAAAGGAAAATCCCCCAAGGCTCCGTGGAACAAATGTATAGCTGAGGTTGGGTTGGGTTAAGCTCTCGAAATGGATGCCTTTAAGAGTATAAAGAGGAGGAGGAGGAAGTGGAGAGGAGGAGGAGAAAAGGAGAAGGGATAGAAGAGAAGGAGAAGGAGAGGAAGATGGATGGAGGAGGAGGAGGAGATGGGAAGGTGATTGAGAAAAAGAAGGAGAGGAGGATGGATGATGGAGGAGGAGGAGAAGGAGAGGAGGAGGAATGGAGGAGGAGGAAAAAGAGGAGAAATGGAGGAGATGAGATGAAGAAAACCAGACAGGAAGGAGGTGGAGAAAGGAGGAGGAGGAGGAGGAGGAGGAGGAGGAGGAGGAGGAGGAGGAGGAGGAGGAAAGAGGAAGGGAAGGGTCTGGCTGGGGAATTCTGGGAGTTGAAGTCCATAAGTCTTAAAAGTTGCCACTGTTGGACAGCCCTAAATTATTTCGGGACCTTCAGCATTCAGACTAAGCACAGAAGCTTAACCAGGAGCCCTTAGGAAACCTTCAAAGAACTTCCTTGAAGACCATGCTGAGTAGATTCCAAGACCAGGTTTTCTGAGCTAAGCTACCCACACACACACACACTGTCAACCCAGCTAAATGTTACACATCATCTTCCAGAAGAGTAAAATAATTATGACGCCCCCCAGAATTCAACAATAAATCAGCCACACCTGGCCAAATGTTCTTTGGATCAACAATGGACGAGAGACCCAAAATCCCATCCGGATTGACTTATTCGGTAGGTTTGTGAATCAACCGTTCACCGCCACACCTCCATCTTATCCGAGTTTAGTATCAATTTATGTAATGTGATTTGAGGTGTTTCCAATTTCTAGACATTAATCCAACACCTACATTGGCTTTCTTCCTAGCTGTCAATCACTTGCTTCGTGACAATCTCTTGTAATCTGATTTGTTGTTGGGCAACCGTCTGATGGGCAGACCAGCTCCCAGAATTCCCTAGACAGCACTGGTTTTAATAATAATAATAATATTAATAATAATAATAATAAACCCAGTGTGTCCATGGTACTGGGCACACTGGGTGCTGCTGTGCCTAAAGACCTAGGCCAGCACTTGAAAACAATTGGCGCTGACAAGATCACCCTTGGTCAGCTGCAGAAGGCCACCTTACTGGGATCTGCTCGCATAATCCGCCAATACATCACACAGTCCTAAACCCTTGGGAAGGGTTCGGCTAGTGATTTGTGATACGAAACCCAGCATGGTTATCTCATCTGCTGTGTATACTGTCATTTTGCGTGCAATAATAACAACAACAATAACAACAACAACAACAATAATAATAATAATAATAATTCCTAAACGCTTGGGACGTGTTCAACTAGTGATTTGTGATACAAAACCCAGCATGGTTCTCTCATTTACTGTGTTTACTGTCATTTTGTGTGTAATAACAATAACAATACTAATACTAATAATACTAATAATAATAATTCCTAAACGCTTGGGAAGTGTTTGACTAGTGATTTGTGATACGAAACCCAGCATGGTTCTCTCATTTGCTGTGTTTACTATCATTTTGTGTGCAATAACAATAACAACAACAATAATACTAATACTAATAATAATTCCTAAATACTTGGGAATAGTGATTTGTAATACGAAACCCAGCGTGGTTCTCTCATTTGCTGTGTTTACTATCATTTTGTGTGCAATAACAATAACGACAACAATACTACTACTAATAATAATTCCTAAACGCTTGGGAATAGTGATTTGTGATACGAAACCCAGCATGGTTCTCTCATTTGCTGTGTTTACTGTCATTTTGTGTGCAATAACAATAACAACAACAATAATACTAATACTAATAATAATTCCTAAATACTTGGGAATAGTGATTTGTAATACGAAACCCAGCGTGGTTCTCTCATTTGCTGTGTTTACTATCATTTTGTGTGCAATAACAATAACGACAACAATACTACTACTAATAATAATTCCTAAACGCTTGGGAATAGTGATTTGTGATACGAAACCCAGCATGGTTCTCTCATTTGCTGTGTTTACTGCCATTTTGTGTGCAATAATAACAACAACAACAACAACAACAATACTAATACTACTAATAATAATAATAATTCCTAAACGCTTGGGACGTGTTTGACTAGTGATTTGTAATACGAAACCCAGCATGGTTCTCTCATTTACTGTGTTTACTGTCATTTTGTGTGTAATAACAATAACAACAACAATAACAACAATAATACTATACTACTACTACTACTAATACTACTAATAATAATAATTCCTAAACGTTTGGGAAGTGTTTGACTAGTGATTTGTGATACGAAACCCAGCATGGTTCTCTCATTTACTGTGTTTACTGTCATTTTTGTGTGTAACAACAACAACAAGAACAACAAGAACAGGAACAACAACAACAACAACAACAATAATAATAACAACAACAACAATAATAATAACAATAATAATATAAGAAAAACTTTAAATCAGTGGTTCCCAAAGAGGGCGGTACTTCCCCCTGGGGGGCGGTGGGATGCCTTGGGGCGCGCTAAGAGCCAAGGGGGCCAGCAGAGGGGCGCTAAGAGGCGCCAGGGGGGCGCTGGAGGCGGCCCCCTCGCAGGGCGCAACCCGGGGTGGGATTCCACCGTTCCATTACCGTTCTGGTAATTGGAGAGCTGATAAAACGAGCCCCTGCCTAGCTCTGCTCCTGTCCGCCCGCTCCTCCGTTCCCTGGCCAGCCAGTCCATATTACGCATACACGACATCGCACCCATGCACAACAATCGCTGACGGCCACAGGGGCGCGTTGGAGAAGCAGAGCAATCAAAGTTGGTAATTTTTGCTCCAAAAAGCACCCAGACGCTGCGTGCGGCGGCTGGAGGTTTTTTTTGCAGGCACAGGGAATCAGTGCAGCGCATCGCTGCAGGCGGGATTCACCCTTCCCATCCCGGAAGGCTGCCTGCACCGAGCCGCAACAGGTCCCCACCTGGGCCGGGTCAAGCCGGCTGCAAAGAAATCTCCCGGCGGCTGACGGGATGGAGCCGCGGCGGGGCGGTTCTCCCGGCCCGCCGCTGCCTCCAGTTCACCCAGTAAGCTAAATAAGCGACGCCCAGAGCCATGGAACGAGAGAGATAGAAAGCCGGACTTCTACCCTCAAACTAGGCCACGCCCACATAAATTTGAATCCCACCCAAGGGTGAGGGGGCACCAAGGATGAGTTTGTAGCACCAAGGGGGTGGTGGACTGAAAAAGTTTGGGAACCACTGCTATATACTATATAAAGTTTGGGAACCACTGCTATATACTATATATATATATTATGCCATAATAAACATTTGACCTCTTTATATTGGTTATGGGGTAGCATTTCTGCGATTCCAGAGACCCCAAGGTTATTTCTCGCTATCACTTCGGCCAAAGAATTGAAGAAAACCTTCCCTGGGTTAATAAGGAACCAGCTACAGGAAATCCCCAACTTATGACAGTTCGTTTAGTGACCACATTTAAAATGGTGCTGAAACAAACAGACTTATGGCTGTGTTTCGCGCTCAAGACCATTGCAGCATCCCTACGTACATGTGATCCAAATTGGGACGCTTGGCAAAACCACTTCGTACTTAATGAGAGTTGAGCATGGGGAGACTGGATTCGCTTAATGACCGTGTCACTAATTGCACAACCGCAACGATTCCCTTCCCCATAGTGGCCATACAAGGGGGCAAAACTCACTTGACAAATGTCTCGCTTAGCGACAGACAATTTGGGCTCCATTCTGGTCATAAGTCGAGGAGTGCTTCTAATCCCTGAGCCCATCTGGTCAGTCCTTCTCCTTGATCTCAATACCAAGGAGGGACACGAGTTGGCCACAGTGATGGAAACGTCTTGATCATGACCTCAACCTGGATTTGAAGGTACTTCTCCTAATCCCACCCACAAATAGTAATCCAGATCCACCCCAAGGTTGAAGCTTGGTAGAAGTGAACAACGTCATAAATATTTTGGATGGATGACTGACGTGTCACTTCTGGACACTTCTGTCCAGAACTTCTGTCCAGAACTCCTTCACAGCCAGGGAGGATTCGGGAGGACAGCAAAGTTGGGAAGATGAGATAAAGTGAACCTTGCTCCCAAGAGGTTTTCCCTTGGACATGGTCGCTATCTAAGAACTTGGCGTTCCTTAAGGGACCGCACAACCCCTTGCGTCGTGTGAAAAGTATCCCAGATGCATGGTGGGTTCCACACCATCAGAGAGGGATTCAGTTTGGCCAATCCTCTTTTCCATCTCAAAGCTTCCACCTTCTACTATTTATTTAAAAGGGATGTATGTATGTATAGAGGTATGGAGTATGGAGGTATTGAAGAATGGAGTATGGAGGTATGGATCATTGGAAGTATGGAGTATGAAAATATGGAGGTATAGAGGTATGGAGTATGGTGGTATGGAGGTATGGATCTTTGGAGGTATGGAGTATGAAAATATGGAGGTATGGAATATGGAGGTATGGAATATGGAGGTATGGAGGTATGGAGGTATAGAGATATGGAATATGGAGGTATGTATGTATGAAGTATGGAGGTATGGAATATGGAGGTATTGAAGAATGGAGTATGGAGGTATGGATCTTTGGAGGTATGGAGTATGAAAATATGGAGGTAT
>NW_020769555.1:1364-77379 GCF_900518735.1 Pseudonaja textilis
TCTCATTTGGCTGCCTGGCTTGACTGCTGCTGCACATTCTGTTTTTTGGGGGTTTGTCCCCAATCACTAACAGTGGCTTTTGATTTGAACCTGTTTGTTGAGGTTCTAAAGACCACCGGCGCTTTGCAAACTGTCTGTTATTTCTTTTTAATAAATCCTCTTTGTTTTCAATGATCCAATATTTTTTGTTGGCTTTGAGTTATTTCCAACACAGTGAAGAAAGTTAGCACCCACCCCTCTCAGAAGAATGAAATATTTTAGGAAATATTTAAAAGGCAGAATATTATATTTCCCTGTGTTGGAACAAATATCCTTCTGGGTTCAGTTCCAAGTGGGGAAAAAGACACTGGATTCATGGAAGTTGATTGGAAAGAAAGTTTAATGGTGGACAGGACCACATGCCTTGGAGCTCCTGGGCAAAAAAAGGGAGATGCGCTGAAATCCCCTGGTTTCATACCCTCTGTTGGGCCCCACCTTAGTGTTTCCTGTTCCTGTGTAAGAAATGTATCCCACTGGCTGTCAGACTCCCGGGGCAGAGGGGTCTTAGCTAACTTTGTAGACTTTGTCTGGACCACATGGCTTCTCCTGAGTGCTGGCGAATACAATCTTCCCAGACCATGTGGTGAGATGGGTAATCCTAGCATTTCCTGAGGGCCATGTTTTAATCCCATCACCCTGGAGCTGAAGGAGGGGGGGCAGGTAGCTGCAGGAAGCTGCTTTGTCTTTAAAACATGTTTCTCCTTTACTCATCCAGGGAAATATAATATTCTGCCTTAATATTTAATGTTCTGTCTCACCTGTATCCACAGGTGAGAATCCAAAGTTCCAAAGTTCAAACAGACAATCACAGACAAGGCAGAGTTAACAGTTTCTGTTTACACAATCCTTGGCAGTCTTCCTGGAATCTGTCTGGCAAGTCCGAGCTGACCATAAATCACGACGCTGCAGCCAAGAGAGTCAAAACGTCTTCTCCAAATCCCAAAATACACTTTGCTTCAGACAAGGATTAAGGGCCAGCACGCCTCCTTAAATCCCCTGGAGGGGTGTGTCACTCTCTCTAATTAATCTCTGGCTTGACGTCTCCTTTCAGATTGTGATTGACATTTCAATCTTCTTCTAGTCCTAGCATCAAGCCAACATCCGTCAGTCTTGTCATCACTCGAAGCCTCTGGCTCATTCTGTGGATCAGCTGCTGACACCTGAGGTATGAATGGAGACAACCGTCTCTCCGACACTCTCTCATCCTCCTGGCTCACATCTGTGTCCTCTGATACCTCAGACTTCAAACTCACAGCAGGCTCAAACCTTCCGTCTTCAGATGCATCAGATTCAAAACTCCTAGCAGGCTCGATCCTTCCAGTCACAACAATTTAACATTAATATTTCCTGGAATATTTTGTTCTTCTAGGAGAGGGGTGGGTGCTAACTTTCTACACCTGGATGAGAAAAGGAGAAACATGTTTTTAAAGACAAAGCAACTACCTGCAGCTCCCTGCCCCCAGCAGATATTTGGTGCCCATTGGGGACTGGCCCAACCTACTTTATCTACAAAACAAAAAACCTCAGCTCCAGGCTGATGGGATTAAGACATGAACCTCAGGACATAATAGGATTAGCCCTCTACCCATCTAGCAACAGAACTCACCACATGGCACCTGGGGATATTACATCAGCCTAAGGTTCAACCAAACTTAATTCAGACAAACATGACTCCACATGGGAGTCTGACTAATACATGCCATTGCCACAGGAACAGGAAGCTCAAGTTCAAAGCCCAAGAGAGGGTGTAAATAACACTCACTCTCCACTCCATGTGGTCAGTTACCCAGAATCACATGTGCTTGGTGGTTCTGCTTCACCATTAAACCATCCTTCCAAGCAGCCTCCATGTTTCCAGTGTCTTTCTCCCCACTTGGAACTGAACCCAGATGGACATTTCTTCCAACAATTGTAATTAATGTGTGCAAACTGTGGGAACCCCCCCCCCCAAAGAATGAAATATTTTGGGAAATATTAAAAGCAGAATGTTATATTTCCCAAAAGGAGAAATGTGTTCTTAGAGGCACAAAACAGCCCCCAGTCTTTCTTACTGTTCCTATTCACAAACAAAACATCTTCAACTCCAGGGTGATGGGATTAAGGATAGGACATTGAGAAAAGTGGAAACAATACCTGTCCATTAAGACAGGGAGGCTAGAGCAGGGGTCTGCAACCTTAAACACTTAAAGAGCCATTTGGATCAGTTTCCCACAGAAAAGAAAACACTGGGAGCCACAAAACCTGGGTGGGCATGGCCAACTTGACATCTCTCACTCCCAGACAGTCACATGACCCCCCCCCCCAGCTGTCAGCCTCCAAGATTTCTTTTTGTCTGACATCTTTAACTGCTTGATTCTTGCCAGCTGCCATGGAAAGTGGGGGGGAGGAATAATTGGGCTTCATGGGGGGAAGGGTGCTGGAGGTTGAAGTTGTGTGAACTGCGGTCTAAGCTGAGGGAGGCGGTATACCACACTTGTAAGGTCTCTGGTATTCCCCTAATGTCATAGGCCTTCTTTACTTCTGGATCAATGGCATTTTTAAAGTAGTGTAAAGTCATTCTTTCAGGCCAATCCATGAGCTGGCTTGTGACCCTTCTAAAGTCCCAAATAAAGTCTGACAAGGGTCGCTTGCCTTGTCTCATTCCCATTAACTTCTCTTCATTCTCTGCCATCCTGTCTGGATTTTCAAATATGAGCCTTAATAATCAAATAAACCCATTGACATTGTGTAATTCAGGGGCTTGTTCATCGTGTAGTTGGGCCACCCAGTCTGAAGCATCCCCTTCATTTATCCCATCTGTTATGGCCGTAACCAAATTGAGCTTTGTGGCGTATTGATCTCCAAATTGTTCTATATGGGATTGCATTTGAGTGAGGAAGTAATTGAAATGTTCATGGCGGCCATCAAATACGTCCTTAAATGGTACTTGGTCCGGCCTGAGTCGTGGTTGCGGAAGTGGCACAGGCCAGGCTCCTGCAGGCTGAACTGGAATGAAAGGAGCCGGGCAGGTGTCATATCTAGGCTGGGCAGGGCCCCTAAATCCTGGCTGGGTGGTGCCTCTCTGGAATAGGGGTCCCTGCAGCCTTGCTCCAGGTTGGGGTTGCAATTGTGGTTGCCATGAGGAAGATGGGTGTGGTCTGGGCATTGCATTTCAAATTCCCAGAGGTTGTGGGAGGAGCTGCTGGCTTCCTGTGAAGGAAGCAGAGGGTGAATAGAAAGGAGAAAGATAGCTGCCCGTGCACCTAACAGTGTGTGAATCAAAGAACTATAAACCAACAATACCAATAAGACATTTAGAGTAAGTGTGCTTGAGAATGTGATTTTATTTTATTTCAAAATGACCGGCTTAGTTCAGTGTAATACTTGTTTAACAGCTGTCTTTCGCAGTACTCTTTTCAAACTTGGATTCTGTCCTCTTTGTAAAAATATTACCAGTCTACATGGACAGATTACCTATCTAGAATCTCTAATCTGTGCTCTCCAAGCAGAAATTAGGTGCCCAATCCAGTCATCTATTGAGCTGCCATGCTACCAGCCCCCACTACCACAAAGACCCTACAGGAAAAGGGCAGTATGGACAACTGTGGGATCTGGCAGGGTGAGAGCTGTGGACCATAAATACAAAAGTTTTGCTGTGTCCCAGCATAACAGATACAATGCCCTTGCTGACCTTAATAGGGACACTAAAGTGACAGGTGAAGATAGTTGTGATAATGATAATTTAAGTAAGCCAGGGATCATGGTCCTAGAAGAAGAACTTACTTTGAAAAGGAGAAAGTATGAATCAGGTATTACGTACCAGTCACACAAGAAGAGCAAGGCATCCAGAAAGAGAAGCCACCTTCTGGTTGGGGATTCAATTGTAAGGGATGTAAATTTAGGAAAGAATACTGAGGTTTTGAAAGAGGTCAGGTGTCTACCAGGTGCTACTGCCAGCAGAGACAAGAAGCGTATTCTTAAGATAGTCAAGAATGCCAGCAAGGGCTGTGATGTTGATGCTATTATACATCTTGGTACAAATGATCTGTCCCAGAAGGATGTACTTTCTGTTCAGAAAGACTTCCAGAGCTTGGGGTATGAATTTAGTAATATGGACTGTAGGCTTATCTTTTCAGAGGTTCTACCAGTAATACAAGGAACAAAAAGGGAAAGGGCAGCGTGTAGCAGAGTTTAATGTGTGGCTAAAGGAGTGGTGTAAAAGGGAAGGCTTTGGTTTTATTAGTCATGATGTCTGTAGCTGGTCCAATGAAAAACTGTACAAAAGAGATCGTTTGCATCCATCAAAGAAAGGGACTGAGTTACTTGGCATTAAATTCACAGATTTCCTGGATAAACATTTAAACTGAACAGCGGGGACAGAGAATTAATGGATTCAGAACATTTCTGTCCCCAGCAACCTAAAACTAATAAGGATACCAGTGCATGCAAAATAGATGTTTGTGCAGGTAAGATTATCAACCTTGCTGTCAACCAAAACCAAGCATTTAATAGTGAGTGCCATACCATGTGCACTAATCAAACAGGTGGCAAGAAAGTAGGGACAGGCAGGCACAACACAGGTTATGTAGACAGGAAACACAGTGTCAGACATAAAGATCTCAAGTGCCTATATACAAATGCACAAAGTCTGGGGAACAAGCAGGGTGAACTCGAACTACGAATACATGAAGGTAGGATATGATATAGTTGGAATAACAGAAACTTGGTGGGATGAAACCCATGACTGGAACATACTGGTAGAAGGATACAAATGATTAAAAAAACCAGACCCCATAAAAAAGGAGGTGGAGTTGCACTGTATATAAAGGACCACTATATTGCTACAGAAATGCATGAAACCAAAGATGAAAACCTCCTAGAATGCATATGGGTCAATATAAAAGAAAAAAAGAATGACATGGCCATAGGCATATATTATAGGCCACCCAATCAAGCAGAAAAAAGAGATGTCCTTTTTGCCAACCAACTAGCAAACATATGCAGGAAACACACAACAATAGTAATGGGAGACTTCAATTATCCTGATATCAATTGGAAAACTAATTCTGCACCAAGTGAGAAATCAAATTAGTTCCTAACCAACCTAGCTGGCAACTTTGTTGTCCAAAAGGTAGAGGGTGAAACTAGAGAGACAGCCATACTGGACTTAATTCTTACAAACAGAGAAGAAGTGATAGAGGAAGTTGAAACTGCAGGAACCTTGGGTGAGAGTGACCATGTCATACTAGAATTCAGCATAACACAAGCAACAGAACATAATAACACCAGAGTCTTGGATTTTAAAAGAGCTGATTTCAATAAACTCAGAGAGAACTTGGGAAAGATTCCATGGATGAAAATCCTAAAGGGGAAAACAACTCAAGAATCTTGGGAAACTCTAAAAAGTATGATCATAGAAGTCCAGACCAGCACAATACCACTGAGAAAGAAAAACAAGAAATCCAAGAAGAAATCAGCATGGCTACACAAAGATCTCTTTGGCAAATTGAAAGAAAAAAAGGACAAGTACAAAAAATGGAAAGAAGGACATACAACTAAGGCAAAATATCAGCAGATAGTCAGAATCTGCAAAGACAAAGTCAGGATAGCAAAGACTCAGAACGAACAAAGACTTGCAACAAAAGTCAAAGTTAATAAAAAAAAGCTTCTTCCAACATATAAATAACAAGAAAAAAATCAAGGAAACAGTTGGTCCACTAAAGAGAGAAGACGGCAAGGAAGTAACAGGCAACAGAGAAAGCGCAACTGCTTAACTCATTCTTTGCCTCTGTCTTCACGCAAAAAGAAACTATAGCTCAACCCACCAATACCATAACTGTAAAAGACAGACCAGAAATAAAAGTTAAAATAAGCAAAAAAATAGTAAGAGAACACCTGTCTGATCTCGATGAACACAAATCACCAGGGCCTGATGGATTACATCCCAGAGTTTTAAAGGAGCTGGCAGAGGTCATCTCAGAATCGCTGCACCATATCTTTCAAAAATCCTGGAGCACCGGGGAACTACCAGAGGACTGGAAAAGAGCTGATGTGGTTCCCATCTTCAAAAAAGGAAACAAAACAGATCCAGGAAACTATAGACCAATCAGCCTAACATCAATACCGGGGAAGATACTGGAAAAGATAATAAAAAAACAGATCTGCCAACATCTAGAAACAAGTAAAGTAATAACTAGCAGTCAGCACGGGTTTGTTCAGAACAGATCATGCCAAACCAATCTTATTTCATTCTTCAACAAAGTGACTAAATTAATAGACCAGCAAAATACTGTGGACATAATATATTTAGATTTCAGCAAGGCATTCGATAAAGTAGACCACAACCTACTTCTTAGTAAGCTAGAAAAAGGTGGAATAGATAGCACCACCACTAGATGGATTCGCAACTGGCTGACAAACCGTACTCAACGAGTAGTCCTTAATGGGAGGGAAGTAAGCAGTGGGGTGCCACAAGGTTCCGCCTTAGGCCCAGTACTCTTCAATATCTTCATTAACGACTTAGATGAGGGAATAGAAGGGGAATTTACCAAATTTGCGGATGATACTAAGCTGGCAGGAATAGCTAACACCCAAGAAGATAGGCTCAAGATCCAGATGGATCTTGACAGAGTAGAACACTGGGCCATATCTAATAAAATGAAATTCAATATAGAGAAAAGTAAAGTCCTACACTTAGGCAAGAAAAACCAAAAGTACACATATAGACTGGGTGAAACCAGGCTCAATAGCAGTAACTGTGAGAGGGATCTTGGAGTCTTAGTGGACAACCAGCTAAATATGAGCCAGCAGTGTGCAGCAGCAGCCAAAAAAGCTAATGCAATCCTAAGTTGTATTAACAGAGGGATGCAGTCAAGATCAAGGGAAGTACTAATACCACTCTATAAAGCCTTAGTAAGACCACACCTAGAGTGCTGCATCCAGTTTTGGTCACCACATTATAAAAAAGATGTTGAGACTCTAGAAAAAGTACAGAGAAGAGCAACCAGGGTGATTAGGGGACTGGAGGCTAAAACATACAACGAACGGTTGCAGGAACTGGGCTTGGCTAGTCTAGTAAAGAGAAGGACCAGGGGAGACATGATAGCGGTCTTCCAATATTTGAGGGGCTGCCACAGGGAGGAAGGGGTCAAACTATTTTCTAAAGCTCCTGTAGGCCAGACAAGGAATAATGGATGGAAACTGAACAAGGAGAGATTTAACCTGGAAATAAGGAGAAACTTTCTGACAGTGAGGACAATCAACCAATGGAACAGCTTGCCCTTGGAAGTTGTGGGAGCGCCATCAGTTGAGACCTTCAAGAAGAGATTGGACTGCCATTTGTCAGAAATGGTGTAGGGTCTCCCACTTGGGCAGGGGGTTGGACTAGATGACCTACAAGGTCTCTTCCAACTCTGATTATCTGTATCTGTATCTGGTTCCCTGCCCGTGTGGAGGGGAAGTGACTGCTGTCTGTTGTCTGGGCAACCCCCCTTCATGCCAGGACATTGTGCTGGCTGCCATTAGCATTGAATCCACCCTTGGCCTGGATAAAATACCCACCCTGGAGGAATACTTTCTCCAGGGGGTAATCTTCCTTCTGGAAAATGAGGGGATTGCCTCGGAGGCTGCAACATACCTCTATCAGTTGATGCTTCTTTCTGGGCCTCTCCACCTGGCATCTGTGTAATCTCCTCGTCCCTCACGATACTTGGATAAGAGAAAATGGGTTGTGTCAGGCTTCAACTTGGCCAGACATGTGGGGGCTGAGGGACCAAGCTTGCTACTTTTAATTGCTGGAACTGCTATGATAAATCCGCTATAAATCCCCTCCCAGAATTTATCTTGTGGATTTCATCTTGAGAGATTACTGACTCAATTTGTGTTTCTTCCCTCCAGTCTGACTCAGCTGCTGTATACATGGGACTAGAAAAAGAATTTTCTTCAAACTGTCCGGTTAAAACTGTTTGGCCTCTTCTTCCAGAGATGGAATATTTTGGCTTGACTCCCAGATCCTTTCCCTCCTCTGCCATTCTAAAAGCATCCATCATTTCCTCCAAAGGTGGGCTGACAGATTCAGCTAGTGCTCTGGAGCCCCCCCCCCCAAGCCCCCTCCTGCTCACCTCTAATTCCAGCTGATTTTTGGATTTCTTCCATCTCTGGGAAAAAATCTTCGGGTTACCAGCTACAACCCTTTTTAGAAAAAGTAATAGAGTACTGAAATAATGTCAGACTTCCAGCAATCCTTCATTTGAAACATTAACTCCGAGACCCACATATTCTCAAAGTGATTTATTCAAAACAAAAAAAAGACTGGTATCGTCCGGTGGAATTTCAGTACTGGAATCCTACCAGCTCATCCCACAAAATTCCACCTACCTCCACCCCCTTTTTCACACCTCATCAATCACATGAACCAATGATCTGCATTCTCAATTCTTTGCTACGCCACTCTCTGTGACCTTGAACTAATAACTCTTTTTTTTTCCTAAGAACTATTCAGTACATCACTTCCTCCCTCCAGAACTCTATGGCAACGATGAATCCCAGATACCGGGAAGGGAATAAGGATGTGTAAGATGACTGTGGAGGATGAAAGGGCAATTTCGGATGAGGTCTGGGCAGGAGGAGAGAAGGCAGGGCGAATGAACATTCAGCCGATTAAGATTCAAGTGCAGCCTGGGGTGACAAAGCTTTGGACCCCACAATATTCAATGAGCAGAAAGGGAAGAGAGGGGCTGAAACCAGTGATTGACAGATTGTTGAAACAGGGCATGTTGGAGCCTACTATGTCACCTTTCAATTCCCCAATATTGGCCATATTAAAGAAAGATGGAAAGTATAGATTAGTTTTGGATTTGAGGAGGATCAATAACATAGTGGTTCCCAGATTCCCAGTGGTTCCTGATCCCTATACTATCTTGGGACGAATTCCTCCCAAAGACAAATGGTTTACTGTGATAGATCTGAAGGATGCCTTCTGGGCATGCCCCCTTGAGGAGGGAAGTAGAGACCTGTTTGCATTTGAGTGGGATGATCCTGAGATTGGGAGAAAACAGCAATTAAGGTGGACAGTACTTCCCCAGGGCTATACTGAGAGCCCTTTGTTGTTTGGACAGGCTTTGGAAGAAAAGTTAGTGTCTTTTGAGAAAGGGAAAGGGATCATGTTGATTCAGTATGTGGATGACTTGTTGACTGGGGAGAAAGAGAAAGAGGTTAGAGCAGCATCTGTGGCTTTGCTAAACTGGCTGAAAGAGCAAGGATTGACAGTTTCAAGGGAAAAGATCCAGTTTGTGGAAAGGAAGGTGAAATATTTGGGGCATTATATTCAGCAGGGGGTGAGGTCCTTGGATCCTGAGAGGGTGAAAGGGATCATGAGCCTGGCTCCCCCCAGAAATAAGACAGAGGTCAGGAAGGCCCTTGGATTGTTGGGGTATTGCAGAGTCTGGGTGGACCAGTACACAGTGCTAGCTCAATTCCTGCACAGGAAGCTGGTAGGAAAAGGAGAAAGTATAGAATGGTTAGAGGGAGATGATGAAAAATGGGAAGGTTTAAAGAAGGCACTGTCATCTGCACCGGTTTTGGCTTTGCCCAATTTGAAGCTCCCATTTCATTTGTACGTGTCAGCAGCCCAGGGAACGGCACTAGGAGTGTTGGCGCAGAAGAGGGGGGGGCAATACCAGCCCATCACCTTTCTGAGCAAAACTCTGGAGCCGGTGGTGAGGGGGTGGCCAATCTGTGTGCAGGCTGTGGCTGCTACAGCTATGTTGGTGGTAGAGAGCAAGAAGTTAACCTTTGGGGGGGGCCTTGTGGTGCATTCTCCTCATCAGGTCACTTCTGTGCTAAGTCAGTTGGCAACAACTTGGATGACAGAGGGGCGGATTCTCAAATATGAGACCATTTTGAGAACCAGCCCTGATGTAGTGATTGGGACAGACAGGAATTTGAATCCAGCAGAATTCCTAGAAGGGAGAAGTCAGGAGTGGGAAGCTGAGGATCATGATTGTTTGTTGCAAGTAGATTTGATGACAAAGGTGAGGGAGGATCTGGAAGAGACTCCTTTGAAAGATGGGGAAAGGTGGTTTGTGGATGGATCAAGCAGGGTTGAGGAAGGAAAAAGGAAGTCAGGATTTGCAGTCGTGACAGGAGAGGGGGAGGTCATAGAAAAGGGCTCTCTTCCTTCCTCATGGTCTACGCAGAAGTGCGAGTTGTTTGCTCTGAAAAGGGCCTTAGAGTTGGCTGAAGGAATTGATGTGACAATCTGGACTGATTCCAAATATGCCTGGGGTGTGGTCCATACCTTTGGTAAAATCTGGCAGGAGAGGGGCTTTATCAAGGCTGATGGGAAACAAGTTGAACAATTACAGCTTGTGGAACAGGTCTTGGAGGCTCTGCAACTGCCAGACCAAGTGGCAATAGTGCATGTGAATGCTCATCAGAAAGGGAACACCCCAGAGGTAGTTGGGAATAGGTGGGCAGACAAGTGGGCAAAAGAAGCTGCAGGGGAAATAGAGCTGGTAATGGCATCAATTCCCTTGCTAGAAATGGAAGAGGATGAGGATTGGAAACCAGAGGGAAAAGAGAAGGATGAATTGGAAAAAGAGGGGTGTGTGCAAACTGAGAAAGGATGGATGACTTCAGAAGGGGTGAAGGTGGTTCCCGTGAATGTAATGAGAGGAATTCTGGAAAAGGTACATGAAGGAGGACATTGGGGCACAGAAGCACTAGTAACAGCTGTGAAGTCACATTTTTGGAGTCCAAAAATGTGGACACTAGCCCAGAGCATCTGTTGGAAATGCTTGATACGTTTGAAAGTAAACAAGAAAGCAGCAAGGAAGAAAGAAATGGGAGGGCGACCCCTAGTGGGCTGGCCTTTCCAGAGAGCACAGATTGATTTCACCGAATTACCAGAGAAAGGGGGGTGGAAATATTTACTTGTGATTAAAGATCATCTGACAGGGTGGGTGGAGGCCTATCCAACTAGGAGAGCCACAGCACCCACAGTAACCAAGATCCTGTTAGAACAGATCATTCCTCGTTATGGGATGATGGAAGCTATTGATTCTGACAGGGGGACACATTTTACACAAAAAGTGTTACAGTCTGTGATGGGAGCTGTAGGGGTGAAATGGGATTTACACACCCCGTGGCACCCAGAATCCAGTTCTAAAGTGGAGAGGGGGAATGCGAAATTGAAGAAACATTTGACAAAATTACAATTGGAAAATGGGTTACCATGGACAAAGAACTTATCCTTGGCACTACTCAGAATCAGAACATGTCCAAGGAAAGACACGGGGGTCTCTCCATTTGAGATGCTAATGGGGCGACCCTACTTGGCAAAAATAGGGAATCCAATTCCTGAATTCAAAGATTTGTTCTTGAGAAAATATTTGCAGACACTGTCCAGGTCTTTGCTTTCTCTTCATAAACAGGGATTGTTGGCACAACGACCACCTCTTGCTGGCAGCCAACATCCCCATGAAGTTGGAGACTGGATCCTGATAAAAACTTGGAAGAACGAGAAGCTGCAGCCCAGCTGGGAAGGCCCGTACCAGGTGCTGTTGACAACTGAATCTGCAGTTCGCACTTGAGAAGGAGGCTGGACGCATTACAGCAGAGTCAAGAAGGCACCAGAACCTGAGAAACCTTGGAAGGCCATTCCAGTGGACGGTCAGCCGTTGAAGTTAACTCTGAAGCGGTAACATGCAGCTGATTTGCCTAGTGCCTATTTACCTACTCATGAGCAGGATAGGAGGAGAGACTGAGATAAAGACAAAAGCTAAGATTAAGGGACAATGTGATCAATGCATAAAAAACAACAAAAACAGGGACACAAGTGACAAAGACTCTAATTTTCCATACTCAACTGAGTTGCAGGAAAAGAGACTCTGGGACTTGTATCTACAATGGGACATCTTACTCCATTTGTAAGGATGAAGGGAGGGCCAAATGTTATGACCCGAAAGGTCCCACCCATAGGTACACTATAAAGATTCAGGCAGGGAACAAGGTAATGGTGAACCATGACTTCTATAATCCCAAGGTGTCACAGTCGATAACCTTTGATGCCTGCGAGGCAATGGATAAGGGAGATAATGGGTGTGGGTCTATGGAATGGAGGAGAAAATACGCAAAAAATGAGAAATATCTTTGTGGTAGGACTTTACCTTCATGGGGTAACTGCGGTTATGGCACTTTCTGTAATGGGTTACTCTGGGAGAAATGTATTACTTTTCGGACAAGGGGGCTAACGGTAATACCAGATACTATCCCAAGATTAGACAGTTTAAAGGCATTGTATATGAATAGGCTGAGGGTACCCGATGCCAATTGCCCTCGTCATAAGTGCAATCCCATTAATCTTACATTCCCGATCCCTGAAAATTGGCTGAAACCCCAACCCTGGAAAGGATATCAAGATGAATATGGGTTAGGGATAGATGGGACAGGAGCCAACCCATCTGTGAAACTCAAGATTCAGGTGATCAAACATAGTCTGAATCCTATCGAAAACTCTCTGTTCTACTCTTATTATCAGGAGTTTCAAAAATTACAAGATATAGTCTTGCCCCCAAAAGCTCAAAATATGTTCCTGGCCCTAGCTGAGACTATTGCCAAAGAATTGACGGTCAAGAACTGTTTTGTGTGTGGTGGAACCAACATGGGAGAGCAGTGGCCATGGGAGGCTCAAGAGGTTAATTATACCTATGTAGCAGAGAGCCAGGCCAATTATACCTTTAAGCAAAAAGGAGAAGAAATATGGGCTATTACTACTAATCTAGTAGGAAATGTATGTTACCAGAGGAACCAAACCACAGATCGAACCATCAATGTAGGGTCTCTGCGGTGTCTAGGGGTGTGGGAGAACCAGGCTTGGTGGTCCGGAGGGAACATCCCTGAACCAGCAAGGTCCTTAGAAAGTATAGTTAAAATGGATTTTCTGAAAACACCCGAAGAACAGAAACCCTGGACAACCCCTGATGGGCTGTATTGGATTTGCGGCAGGTATGCGTATAACATCCTCCCTGCAAAGTGGTTCGGGTCATGCATTCTGGGAGCAATAAGACCGAGTTTCTTCTTATTACCTCTCAAGCAACGACAGGTATTAGGAGTGCCAGTGTACGAAGAAATAGGGAACATTAGGGAGAAACGAGGGACAAAGGACATTCATAAAGGGGTCTGGAAGGACGCTGAGTGGCCGCCAGAGAGAATAATTTATTATTATGGACCGGCCATGTGGGCAGAGGAGGGGACTTATGGATATCGAACCCCGATTTATTTATTAAACCGCTTAATTCGCTTGCAAGCTGTAGTAGAAATAATCACAAATGAAACTATATTGGCTATGACACATTTAGCTAAAGAAAGTGCATGCTCAAGAACATATATAATGCAAAATCGCTTGGCTCTGGACTATTTGCTTGCTAAGGAGGGAGGAGTATGTGGGAAATTTAATCTAACAAACTGCTGCATCGAAATTGATGAGAGTGGAAAGGTGATCCAGGAGATAGCAGACTGAATGGTAAAAGTAGCCCATGTACCGGTCCAGACTTGGGAAGGATTCAATATGGGGAACCTGTTTGGATCCTGGTTTCCTAAGCTCCCAGGGTTACAAGCCATAGTAGCACTCATTGGTATCATTGCAGCGGGATGTGTAATACTACCATGTGTTCTTCCTATATTTATCCGCACGATAACTAGCACTCTCTCCCTGATAGCCAAAAGGCAGGTTGTTGAACAAATGATGGTGTTAAGACAACAATATGACCCATTGGAGAACCTGGAGGAATCTCCTGAAGAAGGATGGAAGACAGCAGACTTATTATTAACTGAGTTTGAGTCAAGGATGGAACGAGAACAGGGGGGATTGTGAGAAGCGTTAATAAAGTATCTCTTTTATGACTCAAATCTCATGTTGAAAGATAGATTATGTCCTTGAAGTAAGGGAGTGCAGAACCAGACACCAGTTACTTTTTTGAACGCCTTTGAAGCGTCTTTGAAGCACTGGGAATTATCACACTTTTTGGAATGTCTTTGAAATGCCAGATACCGGGTAAGGAAGTGTTTGTTATGTGCTAGGTACCAAAAAGATAATAAAATGTAACTTGTATCCTGAAAGATGTATTGTAAATCAAGCCATTTGTATACGGGGGAGGGGGAAGGGGGGGTGTAGTTTTAAGGTATAAGAGTAGAGCAAAAGCTATGCTTTTTGTTCCTCCCAGCTGCCAAGGGTGGAACCCATCTGCAGATGTATATCCAATAAAGCCTTTTTCCTTGGATCAACTTTGAATCCTGGTGGTTTTTCTTTAGCCACAATCTCACACTGGGAAACTTGCTGGCCTGCTATAAAATGTGGCTAGGCCCGAGTACCCTGTGGAAGGAAATTTCCATGGATTTCATTGTGGAATTACCTGAGAGTGGGGGAAATACAGTCATTTGGGTGGCTACTGACCTATTTTCCAAACAGGTACATTTTGTACCCTGTGCAAAGATCCCTTCTGCAAACACTTTGGCTAAACTGTTTATTTTACATGTGTATAGACTACATGGTGTTCCTGAGTGTATACTTTCAGATAGTGGGGTTCAATTCACTTCGAACTTCTGGAGGGAATTCTTGAAGTTATTGGACACTGCCCAGGGCTTAAGCACTGCCCATCACCCACAAACTAATGGGGCTTGTGAGAGAGTTAACTCAGTATTGGAACAATATCTTACATGTTATGTAAATTATCAACAAGATGACTGGTCTGATCTATTGCCTTTTGCAGAGGTAGCTTACAATAACTCCATCCATAGTACTACTGGTTTCACCCTGTTCAAAGTAGCTACAGGTCAGGATTTTGTACCCATCCCAGAGCTACCACAGGAGAAACCCCAAATCCCATCGTTAGCAGAGTGGATAACCCAGCTCCAGCTTACCTGGCCGGTTACCTGTAAAGCATTGGATAATGCTCATCAAGCTTATAAAAAACAAGCAGACAAGAAGAGAATTCTACAAAAATCATACCAAGTGGGAGATAAGGTCTTCTTGTCCACTAGGTATTTACAGAACACCCAGAAATCTAAAAAAATTGGGACCTAAGTATGTTGGGCCTTTCACAATTGTCCGGGTTGTGAATCCTGTTGCTGTGCAGCTACAACTGCCAAAAACCCTTAGAAGGATCCACCCTGTCTTTCATGTTAGTTTGCTGAAACCTGAACATACTTCCCATTTGCGACCTGACCAGGCCACCCCACCAGTTCCTCTTCTGATTGAAGGCGAACAACATTTTGAAGTTAAGGAAATTCTGGATTCCAGGAAACAGAGAGGAAGACTCCAATATTTAGTTGTTTGGAAACATTTTCCTCCTTCTCAGTCGGAATGGGTAAATGACCCTGATGTCAGGGCCCCTAAACTACAAGCTTTTCGTTCTAAATATCCTGACAAGCCTTGTGTAATGACCCAGGGCGTGGCACAAAGGCAACACAATCAGATACTCAATAAGAGTCCCTTTATTATCTCCAACTTTGCCCCCAATGTCCAGGTTACCTTCTGGCTGGAGAAAAACTCTCCCAGGAACAGCCTTTGACTGCAGAAAATGAAGTCCAAAACAGGGTAAACACAAACTGTAACTTAAAGTCCAAACAAACCAAACTGAAGTAATTAGTTTGGCAGGGCAGGAGCAAGAATTTCAGGCTTGAAAGCACAGCAAAACTCACACAGTTGGGAAGACACCAGGAACACAGATAAGCCATGACAATACAAGATAAAGTCACGTTTGCTCCCAACAGCCTGCCACACACAGCTTGCTTTTATAAACTGTGTTCCCAGCTGCAGCTAATGAAGGGAATGAGGGCCCTTTCCTCCCCTGTGAGCCACGCAACTCACGTTGCTCTCTTCTTCATTCCTCCCTGCGTGCCCTAGGATGAAAAGGGGGTGGGCCTGGGTCTTCCTCTGAATTCCCTCTCCCTTGTTCTACCTCTTTACTGCTCTGCCCAGCCGGACTTTGCCCTTCCCCAGTTTCCTCCACAGCCAACGGAGCCACACTCCCACTCCCTGTCAGCTGTTCGGCTTCCGCCTTGGATTCAGACTCCGACAGGGGTATGACACCTTGATGTTCTTTTGTATATATACTTGCATCTGGAATGTTTATTTTCCTGTTGTTTCTTCTCTTTTTCAGGGCTAATGCCTCTTTTGCAGGAGGGCTGAATGTCAGCCTCCAAGATTTCTTCTTCTCTGACATCTTTAACTGCTTGACTCTTGCTGGCTGCCATGGAAATGGGAGGAATAATTGGGCTTCGTAGGGGGAAGAGTGCTGGAGGTTGAAGTTGTGTTAACTGTAAAAGTTGGGATGCTTTCCTGCTTTCTGTGCAAATGTAGCCACTTATCTTTTCTAGACCAAGGTCAACCGTCTTTGCATACCAGATGTGTGAGATGCCACTTGAAGATGTAACCCACATGACATTATACACATCTCAGATTGGATGTCCATTTTGAACTATTGGGGGAGGGGACTTCGGATAAATTTCAATATGTAATTTCCACGCCTATTTGCCTCAGATCTAGCTTTCTTTTTGTAGCTATCATTTCATATCCAGTAAAAGTACTTTTCTCTATTTTAAATGGAGTCTAAGTGTTGTGGTTCGCCAGCAGCAGGTGCGGACGGCTAAGGTCTTGGAGAGCGAGGACTCAGATGAGGGGCCTGCATGTGATGCAGGGATGAAGCCAAGACTATCAGAGAGTGGGAGGCTGTCTTCGGAGCTTGTGGAGTCTGGCAGCAGTGATGCAGAGGACCCCGCACAGGGCTGCTCGAAGGAAAGAGCAGCTGCAGCAGCACAGGCAACTCGGGAGTAAGGCTGCAAGGTGATGGCCCCTCCCTTTAGGGATAAAAGCCAGCCCTCAGAGGTGGGATTCTTTGCAGGAAGCAAAGAAATTCTTGCACTTCCAGTTATTGTGGAAGTTCGGTCAATCCTGGTTTGTTTTCGGAGACTTTTGGCTTTGAATGTTTCCTGGCAATTTATCTTGTGTTCTCAGCCTTGCACAACCTTGCCAGGTTGCTCTTATCTGGGACAATTAGTTTTAATAGCGTTTTACTGTGAATGAACAGAATACACAGAGATGCATTAAAAAGCTTTTGCTTTTATCTCTGTTTTGTGTTTGTTTGATTTGAACGAGGCTTGGGTCAGAACAGTTTGCTTCCTGCCCAAACAAAACCAATATTGACTGCGAGATGGAACAGCTTCGGGCAGAGAATGCTCACTTGCAACAGCAGCTGACCTTTTTAGCTAATCAATTAGGCCAGCTCCAGGCTCTCGCTGCTCCACCTCCGCCTCGAAGGAAATGCCCAGTTGCCGTGCTGGATAAGTTTGATGGCAACCAGGTTATGTTTCCAGCATTTTTGGGACAGTGCCAGCTATTCATTACTTTGAGAGCAGAGGACTTCCCCACTGACCAGGATAAGGTGGGGTTTATAATTAGCTTGCTCTCTGGCTCTGCAGCACGCTGGGCCACATCTTTGTTGGTGCAGGATAGTAATTTGCTGAATGACTTCAGGGGGTTTTGTGACCATCTCCATTTGATGTACGAGGACCCCATCAAGACACAGACTGATGCCCATCATTTGAAGGACCTGCAGCAGGGACAGAAATCCTTGCAGGAATACATCAATGAGTTCCGGCTGCTTAGCTAGGATTCGGCCTGAAATGAGGCGGCACTTATGGACACATTCCAGGATGGGTTGTCGGATGAGTTGCAGGACGAGCTGGCACGGGTGGATTGTCCCACAACCCTCAACATGCTGATTCACCTGTGCTTGAGGATCGACGCCCACCTGCAGAGATGGAACCGTTTCTGTGCTTCCCGGGAGACTCCTGTGGCACCCGTTGTGCGTGAGACCCCGGCTCCACGGGACGAGCCCATGGACCTAGGCGCTTCCAGGCCCCGCCTGTTGGTGTCAGAGCACAACAGACGGCGCACAGAGGGGTTGTGTTTATATTGCGGGAAACCTGGGCATCTGGCTGCTTAGTGCCCCAAGAAGCTACGAGGGGTGTCGACCCCGGTGCCTGCTCCCTGGATACAGAAAACCCGGTTGGTCCCTGTGCCTGCTTCCCAGACCCAGAAAACCCTGTTGGGAAATGGCCAGAGCCCGATCTAGGGGAGACCCTGGGTCAAGCGCGCACCAGCCTTGAGTCACGCCCAGTGGATGTGGATTCCAGACCCCCTTGGCATTTGATCCTGGCTGCCCAAGTTTTCCTGGACAATAGTCCACAGGGGATTCCAGCGCATGCCCTGGTCAATTCCAGTGCCACCACAAACTTCATGGATGCGGCGTTTGCAGCCCAGTATGCCATCCCTCAGTGCCCTGTAGAACCTCCCATGGTTGTTGAGACCATTGATGGCCAGGTGCTTTTGTCTGGGCCTATCAAGGCCGCCACCCAACCCTTGCGCCTGACCATCAGCTCGCATGAGGAGGCTGTCCAGTTTTACATCACTTCTGGACTGCATTTCCCCATGGTCTTGGGTTTGGCGTGGCTCCGAACTCACGATCCCCAGATCTACTGCTCCCAGAACATGATCAGATTTCCAAGCCTGCAATGCGTGGACCACACCCGTCAAGTCTGAGAAGGGCAGGTGTTGAGTCCACCTGAGGCTCAAAGTACCCAGTAAGAAGTTAGCCCCAAAGTTTCTAGGGCCCTTCCCAATAGTACGGGTCATCAATCCCATTACAGTGGAGCTCAAACTGCCCCCACTTCTTGGCAAGACCCATCCAGTGTTTCACAGTAGCCTCCATATGCCCCTCCCCCGAAACAGGCTCCTCCTCCCGTCCAGGTGGGCGAGGAACTGCACTGTGATGTGGAACAAATACTGGACTCCTGTAAGCCTAGGGGCTGGATCCAATATCTGGTACAATGGTAGGGGTATCCCCTATCAGAGGCATCATGGGTAAAAGAAGCGAATATGAGAGCCCCTTGGTTGGTGAAGCAGTTCCACTGACAGAACCCAAGCAAACCAAGGGGGGTTGGGGAACCGAATGAGCAGGAAGTGGTTAACGGTGTCCTTTATCTTCCAGCTGTCGACCCCCTGGTAGAGGGCCGCATGTCAGCCCCAGACCGCCAGATGGCCTGGGGCCACCATTCAAGCGGGGGAGGAGTGGACGGGGAGGAGCCGCCACCCAGGACACACGCCTATGGCTCTCATTACTCCTGCATCCATGGGGCTGCTCCCTGGCTAGTGAGGCCCAGCCATTACCTGACTGCTCACTCCACCCTGATCGTGGAAACACCTGATTGTCGGAGCATGGGTGTCGGGCTTCGCGTAATGCCTCACTCGAGAGAATCTGAAGCTTAGGGCAGTGAGGGAGACAGAGCGGAGGAAGCAAACAATGCTGCTGGATAATGTTCTAATGATTGATAATCTAAGTTGAGAAGGGGAACTCAGGAACTCAGGAACTTATTTATATGTCCATGATCGGCTATGAAGAATTGGCAACAAACAACACCAGAGCAATAAATCCACGAAGAGGGGGAGTAGGGATGATGGTGTTTATCAGCATGTCACATTAAACTGGGTGAAGGATTAAGGAGGGCGACCACAGGAACGGGAGGCATAGAGGGTAGCTGGGAATCGTGGGTAGTTAGTATGCGATGGAGGCTGTCACATTATAGGGTTAATAGGGTAATTGGGAAGTAAGTGCAGGGCGGAGATAGACTGTGATTAGGTGGGTGGGGTAAAAGGTTCAATTACACTGAAAGAAGATTGATTTCAGTGCTAGCCTTGTTCGGTTTATCTGTGCTTGCCGGTTACCGTGCTAGGAACAATAAAAAAGAATTACAAACCACTCAGTTTGTAACTTATTGCCTATGCTCTACAGAGTCACGGCTAAGAGCACGGCTTGCCTGCCCCAAGCTGAAAAGGATAGGCATTGTTGTTGTGGCTCCGGGCTTGGATTCAGCTCCTGTGATTGATATGAGTTCAAGTGAAGAGGTTATGTCAGAACAATATGAACCAGCCTGGCTTACTGATTGGACTGATAACCAGGATGAGGAGATGGACGTGACAAAGGACGACAGACCTGATGTACTAGAATTGTCAGGACCTTTGACCTCCTCTGGTTCCTTATCTGATCAACAGCCGGGAATGGCTGACAGGGAAGTTTTGAGAGAGTCTTCTAGTGGAGATGAGAACTTGGAAAATTTGTGGTTAAATGTAAAAAATAGAAGACGGTTGAAAAGGCAAAATCAGCTGGAGCAAATGAGAAGGGCAAGTCAGTAAATTAGCACGTTGCCTTAATGAGTATAAAAGGACACAGCTGGGCTGGTACATTTCGCCAGGAACAAAATGACTATTTGAGTGAGGACGTTACAGCAAAGAGCTCTGAGGCCGAGGATTTATTGCCAGGACTGGTTTGCCGGACAGAGTAAAGATTTATGCTGTGGTTTCTGCCAGCCGTTATCTTGTAAGACTTCTTTCCGTTTGATTTAATTGTGAAACGGCTGCTTTCTGTTTTGTTTGTTTGAATTTCGAAGGGGAGTCATAACATTATTGTTCCTGGCCCAAACAAACCATCTTTAAAGCAAGATGGATTCAAATCAACTGCAGCGTTTGGTAGAGCAGCAACAACAACAAATTAATCAGCTACTGCAAAGCAATGTGACGCTTCAGAATCAGGTAACACAATTGCTGAATTATGTTTCCAGCTTACCAAGCCCTGCTGCTGTTCCCCCTGCCCCTCCTGTGAGGAAAAGCCCAGTATCCATGCCGGAGAAATTTTCTGGGCAAATGGACAGGTTCCTGGCATTTATGGGTCAATGCCAATTGTTTATCTCTCTGAGGCCTGAAGACTTCCCAACTGACCGGTCTAAAGTAGGATTTATGATCAGTTTATTAACCGGGCAGGCTGCTAATTGGGCTACTCCCTTGTTGGTTCAAGATAGCCCGTTGTTGAATAATTTCCAGGGTTTTCTTCAACAAATGAGAGTGATGTTTGAGAACCCAATTAAGATACAAACTGTGGACAGACGGTTACAGGACATTAATCAGGGGAAACGTTCCCTGCAGGAATACGTTGCAGAATTTCGTTTGCTGTGTATGGACTCTAATTGGAACGAACCGGCTCATATGGCTGCATTCCAGGAAGGCTTGTCTGATGCCATCAAAGATGAGCTGGTCCATGCAGAGAGGGCTTTAACTTTGGATGCATTGATAGTTCAGTGCTTACGAATTGAAGCTCATTTACAGCAACGTGGACGCAAACGGCTCATTAAGGAACCATCTTCGTTTTCTCGTGCACAACCCACGCCACTGAGAGTTTTCCAACCCACGGTTAATGTTGAGGAGCCGATGGAGTTAGGCGCACTCCGCCCTCGCTTAACAGTGCGAGAACGTTCGAGAAGGTTCCAGGAAGGCTTGTGCCTTTATTGCGGGGGTCCGGGACATTTTGCAAATTCCTGCACTCGGAGAAGGACTCGCCGACCTGTGCCTGAAACCACTCCTGGCCCATCGGGAAACGGGGTAGGCCCGACCTCAGGGAAACCCTAAGTCGGGCACATCCTCCACCCCCATCCCAAATTGACTATTTGAGTGAGGACGTTACAGCAAAGAGCTCTGAGGCCGAGGATTTATTGCCAGGACTGGTTTGCCAGACAGAGTAAAGATTTATGCTGTGGTTTCTGCCAGCCGTTATCTTGTAAGACTTCTTTCCGTTTGATTTAATTGTGAAATGGCTGCTTTCTGTTTTGTTTGTTTGAATTTCGAAGGGGAGTCATAACACATTGTTGTGATGGCCTATGTCTCTATTGAAGCAATCAAAGCCATTTTGTGGCCAAATGTCCTGCTAAGGCACCTAAAGCAGTGACATCAGCCGTGGCAGGAAACAAGCATCGCCCGGCCTATGGGCAGGTTGCCTTTGCTTCTGAGTCTATCCTCAAACACCCTGATCCGTTCCAACCATTTGTGGTGGAAACAGATGCTTCCAATGTGGCCATTGGTGCAGTGTTCCTCCAGGCTTATACCACTGCAGGCACTTTGTTCCCATTCGCCTACTGTGTTTCTCATAAAATAAGGCTGGCCCTTATTTTTTTTTGAGCCCCAAGAAAATGGCTAGGCCATCTTTTCGAGGGGTGACTTAATTTTTCCCCCACGCGCACCCCCACTTGGAGCTCCCCATGCGCAGTCTCACGTTGCCACCGGGCTGCTTCTATTGGCCATTAGGAGTACCCCATGGGCAGCCACACCTCATCACCAGCCACTTCTATCAGCTGATAGAAGCACCCCGCGGGCAGACTTGTCTCGCCACCAGCTGTTTCTATCACCCATTAGGAGTGCTCCATGGGCAGCCACGCCTTGCCACAAGTCCGCTCCAAACGGTTGATAGAAGCACCCCATGAGCAGCCACGCCTCGCCATGAGGCCGCTTCTATCAGCCGATAGAAGCAGCTGGTGGCGAGGCGAGTCTGCCCATGGGGTGCTCCTAACAGCCATTAGGAGCACCCCACAGGCAGCCATGCCTCACCATGAGGCCACTCCTATCAGCCAATAGAAGCGGCTAGTGGCAAGGCGAGTCTGCAAGCGGGGCACTTCTATTGGCTGATAGAAGCAGCTGGTGGCGAGGCGAGTCTGCCTGCTGGGACTTCTATTGGCTGCTAAAAGTGGCTGGTGGTGAGGCGAGTCTGCCCGCAGGGCGCTTCTATCAGCTGATAGAAGCAGCTGGTGGCAAAGCAAGTCTGCCCGTGGGGCACTTCTATCGGCCAATAGAAGTGGCTGGTGGCGAGGCGAGACTGCCCATGGGGCACTTCTATTGGCCGATAGAAGCGGCTGGTGGCGAGACAAGTCGGCCTGTGGGGCACTTCTATCGGCCGTTAGGAGCGGCGTCATGGTGAGGCGAGTCTGCCCACGGGGCACTTCTATTGGCTGATAGAAGCAGCTGGTGGTGAGGCGAGTCTGCCTGCGAGGACTTCTATAGGCCTCTAAAAGTGGCTGGTGTTAAGATGAGTCTGCCCACGGGGCGCTTCTATCAGCTGATAGAAGCAGCTGGTGGCGAGGCAAGTCTGCCCGCGAGGCACTCCTAACAGCTGTTAGGAGCGACCCACAGTCAGCCACGCCTCTCCACGAGGTCGCTCCTATCGGCCGATAGAAGCAGCTGGTGGTGAGGCATGGCTGCCCACGGGGTGCTCCTAGCAGCAAGATTCCCCCCTGCTCTTCCCCCAATTTCTCTTCACCTTGTGTTGTTCAAGCAATGTGAGAAATGGTGGGGAACTCATGCTTCAAATTGGCCCAATTTTGGGGGGCAGGGCTAAATTTTACCGCATGCCTATAAAACACTATCAGTCAGCTGACTTCCGGTTTGCAGGGCTTTGGCGGCAGGCAGGAATCCGTGACCGTGCGTGGTTTCTGCCTGGGCTCGCCGCTGGAGCGCCCCGAGCCAGCTGGCTTCGGGGCTAAGCCACTCTGTAGAGGCGGTGAAGACGGGGGAGCACCAGCAGGGTCGAGGGCAGCCGCATCTCTCCTCCTCAGCTGGCCAAATTCCCTTTCCCAAAGGCGGTAAGAGCGGCGGTCAGAAATGGCCACCTCAAAGAAGCATTCAGCCAGAAAAGAAAGTTCAGGAGGAAGTTAAGAAGTGAAAGTTTTGGCTGACTGGGATAAGAAGCAACAACTAAGGTATCCTGGAATTTAAATTTTATAAAAGATACATCGCTCCCAAAGAAGACTCGGAAGCAGCGAATGAAAGGGAAAAGGGAAAGTTTTTTTTTCACTCCCCTTCCTTACGTTGACAGTGAAGAGAGCTGAATGAGAAATCGGAAAAATCCGCTTTGGCACCAATAGGTAATTAAACTGATAGAATTGAATTGGTATGGATTGTTGTTTTAATTATATTATATATGCATAATTTTTTCTTTTTTTAAAATACAGTGTGTAGTTTTAGAATGTACCAAGCAGAATCCGAACGGAAGTTATGTATTATATTAAGTGTTATAATTTTAGGGGAAAGATATAAAGGAGTCATACTCCAATCAGTAATTACAGGAGAAATTTTGTTCAATGAGAAAAGATAATAGACAGCTGAAACAGGACAAAGAATATAAGTATAATGATCTGATTTGAGATGAAATAAATAAAATAAAATTAAGAAAGTTAAAAGAGGGGAGAAGCTATATAGAAATTGTAGAATGGTAACAAGATATGGAATGGTATATAAAAATGAGCATGAACTTAAATTTGTGTCAGTACAAAGAGATGTAACCCGGGATCAAGCTGCTTTCAAAAAAGATGTTTTATGTTTTTATGTTTTATGTTTTGTTTGTTTATGTTTGTTTTTAAAAATCAATAAAAACCACTATCAGCCAATAGAAGTGCCCCACGGGCAGACTTGTCTTGCCACCAGCCATTTCTATCACCCGTTAGGAGCGCCCCATGGGCAGCCACACCTTGCCACAAGACCGCTCCTAACAGTCGATAGAAGTGCCCCGTGAACAGCCACGCCTCACCACCAGCCACTTCTATCAGCTGATAGAAGTGCCCCGTGGGCAGACTTGCCTCACCACGAGGCCACTCCTATCAGCCGATAGAAGCAGCTGGTGGCAAAGCAAGTCTGCCCGTGGGGCACTTCTATCGGCCAATAGAAGTGGCTGGTGGCGAGGCGAGACTGCCCATGGGGCACTTCTATTGGCCGATAGAAGCGGCTGGTGGCGAGACAAGTCGGCCTGTGGGACACTTCTATCGGCCGTTAGGAGCGGCGTCATGGTGAGGCGAGTCTGCCCACGGGGCACTTCTATTGGCTGATAGAAGCAGCTGGTGGTGAGGCGAGTCTGCCTGCAAGGACTTCTATAGGCCTCTAAAAGTGGCTGGTGTTAAGATGAGTCTGCCCACGGGGCGCTTCTATCAGCCGACAGAAGCAGCTGGTGGCGAGGCAAGTCTGCCCACGAGGCGCTCCTAACAGCCGTTAGGAGTGACCCACAGTCAGCCACGCCTCTCCATGAGGTCGCTCCTATCGGCCAATAGAAGCGGCTGGTGGCGAGGCGTGGCTGCCCACAGGTTGCTCCTAGCGGCAAGTTTCCCCCTCAGTCTTCCCCCAATTTCTCTTCACCTCATGTTGTTCAAGCGATGTGAGAAAATGTGGGGAACGCATGCTTTAAATAGGCCCAAATTTTGGGGGCAAGGCTTAATGTCACTGCATGCCTATAAAACAGAGCTGGGCCTTCCTATTGGGAGAGGCGTATTGTTGGAGAAACACGGTATTATTTACGGAAGTTGTCAGCTCTGAAGCACAACTATATGATATGGGACAAGGAGCTATTGGTGGTTAAGGTCGCTTTTGAGACATGGCAGCACCACCTGGAGGGGGCTCGTCACCAGATCAAGGTTCAGATGGATCATTGCAATTTGAAACACCTATGTACAGCCTGGACATTGAACCAGCGTCAGGTGCGTTGGTCGTTGTTTTTTGCCTGATTTGTTTTCTGAGTGACCTATGTTCTGAGTGGGTGCAATTAGCATGCTGATGCACTATCCCAGAAGCCCGGGTATACCCAAAGGGAGGACAAAATCTTGCCCTGGATGGTGATTTCCTTGGAGTGGTTTGCGGTCACCAAGTTACCTGTGGACCTTTGAGTTAGGATTCAGGAGGCACAGCAGCAGGATCCATTCATGGCAGCTCATTGTCAAGAACTGGATGGGAATGGGAGACAAGAAACTCCTTGGACGTATACAGGGGACCTGTTGTGGCACTGTGATCACATTTACGTGCCCAGAGGTCCTCTTTGTGGCCTTATCCTACGTCAATGTCATGATAGCCTGGCAGTGGGACACTTTGGGGTTTTCAAAACACTGCACCTCATCTCTAGGACATTTTGGTGGCCGCGAGTTAGGCATGATGTGTTGAGATATGTGGCGCCATGTGGGACCTGTTGACAGGCCAAGTATGCACCTGGTGCGCCCCCTGGCCTCCTGCAGCCATTACCCATGCCCAGAAAGATCCTGGGGGGCAGTCTCATGGGACTTCATAACTGAGTTGCCACTATCGAAGGGCACTACAACCATTTTGGTGGTGGTGGATATGCTGACCAAAATGGCCCACTTTATTCCATGTGAGGGTCTTCCTATGGCAAGGATGACAGTCCAGTTATTTATCTCCCATGTATTCTGGTTGCATGGGCTACCAGACTGAATAGTGTCAGACTGGTGGGGTACAATTTATGGCACACTTTTGGCCGTCCCTACTCGCAGAACTGCAGGTACAGGCGTGTCTGTCATCCGCCCAACATCCTGAAACTGATGGAGGTACAGAGAGAGTGAATGCTACCTTAGAGCAGTACCTCCGCTGTTTCAGCAACACCCAGACAATTGGGCGGAGGTGCTGCCTGTGGCAGAATTCGCTTACAACAATGCTCAACATGTATTCCCCCCCCGTGACCCTGTTCTTTGCCAGCTACAGTTTTCATCCATGACTATTCCCTTTGGCCCTGTCTGACTCCTCAGTTCCAGCAGTGGATATGTTCTTGCAAGAGTTAAAAGCCGTGCACCACATGGTCCGAGACCAACTGGAGAGAGCCAAGGAGGACTACAAATGCTTTGCAGATCAACATCATCATGATGTTCCGCCTTTAGCAGTAGGCAATCGGGTTTGGCTCTCTACCCAGAACTTACTGACAACGCAGCCATTGAAAAAGCTTGATCACTGTTACTTGGGACCTTTTCTGGTCGAGGTGGTGATCAATCCTGTGGCGTTTCGCTGATCCCTGCCACGGACCATGCATATACATCCCAGCTTTCATCGGTCCTTGTTAGTCCCAGTATCGGCTGACAGCCCTCATGGACCAGCTCCACCACTGTTGGCCCCAGTAGCCCCTTAGGGAGAGGCGGAGTATGAAGTGGACAGCATCTGAGATTCACGCCAATTGCGGGGCCGATTTCAGTATTTGGTGGCATGGAAAGGTTATGGACTGGAGGACTTCACCTGGGTCGATGCTGCAGATGTACATGCTCCAGGGGGGGGGCCCTGGGGGGGGGGGGGCGGATAGTGTCATGCCTGTTGAGGTAATTCCCCGTTAGGAGAATGAGCACATACAGGGAGACGTAGTTAGACAAGTGAAGAATAACACACACACAGCACACAGATACACTGTACAGTAAATGTAGGTTTTTACTTCCAATAAACGTTTAAGCACAGTCCAAGATAAGCAGTCCAAATCATTCACAGGTAAAGCAGTCAGTGTTCAGTTCAGGGATAATCCAAATATCAAAGTCCAGTATCAAAAAACAGTTCAGTAACAGACTTACATCAACCATCAGTAACAGTCATTAGGCGGAATGGCAACAGAAGGAATAGAGAGAGTCAATGAGACTAAACAACCCAGGTTTCTGGCTCCATCTTATGGCCGTTTGAGAAACCACACCCAATTACAGTTTTAGGGTTCTCTTAAAGATACAGTATTAAAATGTCTATCCTGGTTTATATATTTCCAACCCAAATAACTGTTAGATGACTTATATTCCTAACAATGCCCCTATTGGAGTCTGACTCCAAGGGAGAGATGGAACAGCTGACAGGGAGTGGGAGTGTGGCTCCAGTGGTTGTGGAGCAAACTGGGGAAGGGCACAGGCTGGATGGGCATTCAGAGGAAGACCCAGGCCCATCCCCTCTTCATCCTAGGGCACGCAGGGAGGAGCGGATAAGGGAGAAACGTGACTGGTGCGGTCTACGGGGGAGGAAGGGGTCCTCATCCCCTTCATGGGCTGCAGTTGGGAGAACTGTTTAAAAGGAAAACCTGCGCATGGCAAAGTTGCTGGAAGCAAAGCATGCATTCTTGTCGAAGCTTATCTGTGTTTTGGCTTCCTCCCAACCGTAGTTGCTGTGTTATCTGATAGAAGTCTGCAATTAATCATCCTTGCCTGCCATAGTAATTCCTTCAGTGTGGTTTGTGTTGTTGTTTTTTATTTCGTATTAACTTTACTTTGGGTGCAGACTGCATTCACTCCCTCCATAAACTGTTTTCTTTAAGAGTTTCATATCCAGCTGAGAATAATTGGACATTGGGGCCAAGTCAGAGGCATTAAAGGGACTTTCTATTTTTGTGACTTGGTTATTTTTGTGTCACGCCCCAGGTCATCACATATAAATTCAAAATATGCATTCAGGATAGTGCACTTTTGGAAAAATATGGAAGGAAAGGGGACTAATCAATAGCAGGGAGCAAAATTTGGCTAAATTAAAGTTAGTAGAAGAAATTTTAGAGTTACTTAAATTGCCAACCAAAATAGCTATAATACACGTGGAAGCCCACCAGAAAGGAGACAAATATGAGACGAGAGGAAAAAATTGGGCAGATGCAGCAGCTAAAGAGGCAGCACTAACAGGAAAACCATGAATGTTCATTTTAGTCCCCGAAATAACTCCCACTCAGAAACTGGTGTTTACACCAGATGAAATTGCGCAACTGAAGGAGGAAGGAGCAACTGAAACTAGCAAAGGTGAATGGATTATTTCGGGACTAACGGTATTAAATAAACAAATGATGAGGCAAATTTTACAGAGATTGCATGAAGGAACACACTGGGGAGTACAAGCAATGGTGGACTGTGTCGGAATGAAGTATATGTGTATAGGAATTCACACAATTGCGATGCAAATAATTCGCTCGTGTGTAACCTGTCTGAAAGTCAATAAAACTGCTGAGAGAAAAACCGAAGGGAGGGAGAGCTTTGGATATTAGACCTTTTCAAAAGATTCAGATAGACTATACAGAGCTCCCACCTAGCGGGGGGCAAAAATACCTATTAGTAATTGTGGACCACTTAACTAAGTGAATAGAAACCTTCCCCTGTAAGAGGGCTAACACTTCCACTACAGCAAAAATTCTCCTAGAACATATCATTCCCCGGTATGGCATACCTGAGACAATAGACAGTGACCAGGGCACCCATTTTACTTCGAGGGTAGTGAAACAAGTGAGCTTGGCCCTGGGAATCCAATGGGAATATCATTCAGCTAGAAATCCCAGAGCCTTGGGTGTGGTCAAGCGTGCCAACAGCAAGATTAAGACAGCTTTAACCAAACTCATGGCTGAAACCAGCTTGTCTTGGAATAAGAGTTTGCCAGTGGCCCTGTTATGAATAAGAACTCAGACAAGAAAAGATGTGGGTATATCTGCATATGAAATGTTGTTGGGGATCCCATACTATGGGAAGGAGCGTTTGACTAGAATTGAGTTAACAGACAAAATTGTGAGAAAATATATTCTTGAATTGTCCCAGTCTCTTTCTCTTTTAAGACAGAAAGGTGTCCTTGCACAAACACCACCCTTGGATTTTGTCGTGCATAAATTTAAGGCAGGACAGTAGGTTCTGATAAAATCCTGGAAGGAAGAAAAACTAACTCCAGTGTGGGAAGGACCTTTCTTATTTCTTCTCACCACTGAAACAGCTGTCCGTACAAAAGGATGGACACATTTCTCAAGGCTTAAAGGGCCCGTGCCAGCCCCAACTGAGTGGAGAGTGGAATCTCACCAAGGAGATCCACTGAAGATCACACTCCGAAAGAGCTAAATGAACTGGTGGGCAACACCCTTGCCCTTAGTAGTGATAATACTGATTATTATTGGACTGTACATTATTTTTCTATTTAGGAAAGAGTGGCTGCCGATGTTATTTCCACAACTTAAAATAACTACCACAGAACAGATTCTACTGCCAAATTTACCTGATGTGTTGGTCTTGTAGAATACTGAATGTTTGGATGGTGGGTATTTGCTGTGTGGATTATATTGTGTATATTGGGATTTTGGTTTTACTACTGGGCAAATAGACAGCTTTACCGTAGGATTGCAAGGCCAGCTCCTGTACTGTTTAGCAATCTGAATGTGTGAGTTTTGCTATTGTTTATGTGATGCCACTCCTTATTGTTGTTGTTATCATTGTCCTGATTGTGGGCCAGTACATATGGGGTGTGTTTATACTTATGGTCCATGTGGTAGGGAATATGGATCGCAAACAGAGATGGACCCACCTCCTGTGGTGTTGCCTATTGATGATCAAGGTCATCCTAAGTAAGGACCTTGAGTGTTGCAGGGAGGTAGGGGGGGAACGTTGGTGGACCTGAACACCTAAAATATTCCCTCTGGGGACCATATATCATGGTCTTCCCAATGAGAACATAGGAAGGATTGGTGAGAAGGGTACATGCAGGGGTGAACAGGTACGTGAAATTGCTCTGAGTGAGAACTTTTCCCCTTTTGATAGAAAGGAGAGAAACTTTGTATCAAACTTTTATGGGACCAAAGTGGCCTAAAAACACATGAACGAATTGGGAACCTTGAAAAAGCAGCACAAACACCACCAAAAACAAAACCAACAGTATTATTGCCACTAGCCCCTAATAAATGGGAAAAGCCAACTCCAGCACCAATAGCTAGAGTTGGAAGAAGGTACACAAATACTTGGTTGGAATGGGTAAATTATACTGTTAAAAGTCTGGGGCAATCTGATTGCTATGTATGCACACAGGAAAGACCAGTGGGAGATCTAATACCTCCACCCCTTAAACAAATAACTTGGAAATGTTACCTAGAACTCTTCCAACATCCAACTGCATGGGAACAACTGCCAGTAAAAAAGTTTCCTGTGGCTAGGGGCAGTTGACTCTTAGAAACTCCCATTTTTCAGGGACCTGGAAATATTACATTTCCTTTTTGTATATCCATAACCATGACCAATAGCCCGGTACAACTGGGGAATTTGAGGCAACGTGAAAATGTTACAATGTGCCAAGATATGAATGGAATTTGTGAGAATATGTCTAACATACATATTCCTAGGACAAATATTTGGTGGTATTTTTTTGAATTTTTTTTTATTTATTTTGACAATAAGCATTGACAAATACAAACATAAAACATCAAATAAAACCATCTTTCCATTGTACAGTGTGTCGGTTGGTACATATCTTTTGTACACGATATCAACAGTCTTTCCCTTCTAAATTAAAATTAAAATTCATATTATATAGATGGGGCGTTGGTACTTACCTGATATGCCCGTTCTCTTCGAGCTGCGAGGAGCATCCAGAAGTGGGTGGTGCTTCAGTCTCTGCATTGTCAGGCTGAGCTTGAATTGAGGAACGCTCCTCCTCCTTCCACGTGACTCCTCCGTAGCGTTCCCCAGTTTTGTGAAGACGAGAGGAAAAAAATCGTGCTCTCATCCTAACTAACTAATGGTTCACTGGCTGAAACAAGATCGCACCAGACGGTGAAATTTTGGGTGGGGCTGGATGCTCATCGCAGCTCGAAGAGAACGGGCGTATCAGGTAAGTAGCAACGCCCCTTCTCCTTAGAGCTGCTCGGAGCATCCAGAAGTGGGACATACCAAAGCTGGGCCTGTCCTACGGGAGTGGCGCCGTCTGGTCTGAAGTCACCTGGGGTTCTCTAAAAACCTTCTGTAGAACCCTTCTACCAAAGGAAGCCTCAGCTGAGGCAAACACATCAATCTTGTAGTGCCTGATAAAAGGTGACGGGGAGGCCCACATCGCCGCCCGGCAGATTTCATTTATTGGTGCCTGGGTGGCCCAGGCAGCCGAAGTTGCCGCACTCCTGGTGGAGTGAGCAGTGATACCTCTGGGTACCTGCAAGGCCTGTGACTGGTATGACCTGGCTATTGCCACCCTTATCCAACGGCCTATGGTGGACGGTGATACCTTGTGCCCCTGTGTCTTAGGTTGAAAGGAAAGAAACAAGGCCTCTGACTTTTGGAAGGCCTCTGTGCATTTAATGTAAACACGCAGAGCACTTCTCACATCCAGTGTGTGCCATTGCCTTTCCCTTTCCTGTGATGGCCTGGGGCAAAAATTTGGAAGGATAAGTTCCTGAGCTCTGTGGAAAACCGAATTGACTTTGGGCAAAAAGGAAGGATCAGGACGGAGGACCACTCGATCAGTGTGAAATACACATAGGTCTTTTCTAATGGATAGGGCAGCAATCTCCGATATCCTACGGGCTGATGTGATTGCTACGAGGAAGACTACCTTGTATGTTAGAAACTGGAGAGATGCCTCCCTTAAGGGCTCGAAAGGGGGTTTTGTGAGTGAGGTAAGGACTCTGTTAAGGTCCCAGGTTGGGTACCGGTGTAGAGTTGGAGGGTGTAAATTTGTGGCCCCTCTAAAGAAAGCCCGAATACGGGGATGATGAGAAGAGGAATCAGCTCCTTCACAGGAGATAACCGTTGATAAGGCTGCTACCTGTCGTTTTAATGTATTAGGAGACAGCCCCTTACTGAGTCCCTCCTGCAAGAAGTCCAAAATTTGAGCAATGGAAGGGGAAGTGGGGCCAATTTGGAGCTTGACACACCATTTACAGAAAATGGACCATGTGGCGTTGTAGATTCTTATAGTTGAGGGTCATCTGGCTGCTAGTATAGTGTCAATGACCCTGCTAGATAGGTTTTCCCTCTTCAGGCGGTCCCGCTCAACCTCCAGACGGTTAGTTGGAGCCACTGGGGGTCCGGGTGGAGAAGTGGTCCCTGAGACAGAGAGATCCTGTCTGACGGGATCCTCCAGGGTGGAGCCACTGAGAGACTGCGGAGGTCCGCAAACCAAGGACGTCTGGGCCAATAAGGTGCTATGAGAAGCAGTTCCGCTTTCTCGTGAAGTACCTTCTGAATGACCCTGGGCACCAGCGCTAGGGGGGGGAATGCATACAGTAGCCCCATGGGCCAAGGACAACGTAAAGCGTTGTGATTCTCCGCCCCTTGGGATGGGAACCTTGAAAAGAATCTTGGAAGCTGGGCATTGAGGGGGGAGGCAAACAGGTCCACTACCGGTTGCCCGAAGATGGATGCCGCCTCCTTGAACAGTGATGGGTGGAGGCGCCCTGCTCAACCAGTCGGCTTGGATGTTTGATTGTTATGACTCCCCTTCGAAATTCAAACGAACAAAACAGAAAGCAGCCGTTTCACAATTAAATCAAATGGAAAGAAGTCTTACAAGATAACGGCTGGCAGAAACCAGAAATCTTTACTCTGTCCGGCAAACCAGTAAGCCAGGCCAGCTCATATTTTTCTGCGATGACCTCTTCACTTGAACTCATATCAATCACAGGAGCTGAATCCAAGCCCGGAGCCACAACATTTGATAGTCCCGAGATGTGTTCTGCCCTGAGGGAAAGGAGGTTGGACTCCGCCCAACGGCAGAGGCGCTCAGCCTCCCTCATCAAGCGTAATGATTGTGTGCCCCCCTGCTTGTTGATGTGGGCTTTGGCCGTCACATTGTGAGAATGAGGGATGAATGAGGATGTGGTGGCCACGTACCTGAGGGAGGAAGCTGCGAAGGGCCAGGTGCACGGCATGAAGTTCCAGCCAGTTTTATGTTGCATAGTCGCTCTGTCGCTGACCATCTGCCCTGTGATGTGAGGGACTGAACATGAGCGCCCCATCCGAACAGACTGGCGTCTGTGGTTGGGTCTCTTTGAGGAGGCAGCCCTTGTTGATGGACGATTTGCTCCACCAAAGGAGGGACATGAGGACCTTTGGTGGAACCCTGACCTTGAGTTTTGAGTTGCTTGTGCCGGATCTCTGGTATGGAAGCAGGAACCACTGAAGGGATCTGGTGTGTAGGCGGGCCCAGGGAATAATGGAAATACAAGAAATCATTTTTCCCAGTAATTGAGATAATTCCAGAAGGGAAACCCTCCTGAGACGCCTGATGGTTCTAACAGATTTCTGGATACTGAGAAGCCTATCCGAAGATAGGAACACCTTCCCTTTCAGGGTGTCAATCACCGTCCCCAGGTGGGTTATTCTGGTGGAAGGGGATAGTTGGCTCTTCTTCCAATTGATAAGAAACCCATGCTCCTGGAGAGCGGCTAGGGTAACCTGAGTGTCTCTCACTGCTTGATATTTAGAGTGGGATAGGATGAGGATGTCGTCCAGGTAACAGTGAAGGCGCACAGGGAGGGTCCTGAGGTGGGCAGCTAGTGCAGCTAGAACCTTGGTAAAGGTTCTAGGGGCCAAGGCTAAACCAAATGGAAGTGCCACGTATTGGGAGTGGTGGTTATTATTAAAAAAATGAAGAAATTTGTGATGGGAAGGTCAGATGGCGATGTGTAGATATGCCTCTGTGAGGTCTATGGATGATAACCAGTCTCCTTGTCTAGTTCCCAATAGGATAGATTTCAGTGTGTGCATTTTGAACTTGCGATATACCAAATAGTGGTTAAGCCGCTTTAAGTCCAGTATCGCTCTCCATCCCCCTGAGTGTTTTGGGACTGCGAACAAATGGGAGTAAAAGCCCCGCCCCCATTGTGACTGAGGGACCGGTTGGATGGCCCTTATGTCAATTAGGTGTTGGATAGCTGAATCCATGAGGTTGCGCTTAGTGCGGTTCTTGGAAAGGGGGCATGGCATAAAGAAGTCAGGGGGGCAGACTGAAATTCGAGGGCAAGGCCATACCTGATGGTGTCCCTGACCCAGGCGTCGGAAGTAGAGGCATCCGACTGGTTGGCGAAGGCTTTAAGACGCCCGCCAATGGGAATGGAGTCTTATGGCCTATCTGGAGCGCCAGAAGGGGCGGCTACTAGATCCCCGAAAGGGCCTTTTGTAGTTACTGCCCCTTCTGTTTCTGTCAGAAGAGTCGGCCCTGTCTTGGGGTTGACCCGACCCGAAGGGAGGGTGCCTTTGATACCTAGGGGAGAAGGAGGCCTGGTAAAAGAGCCGAAAGGGAGCTCTCCGAAAGGGCTGCAGGGCTCTAGGTTCTGACTTCCGGGTGAGGGAGGGGAGAAATTTCTTCTTATTGTGACCTTCCACTAAGAGGGGATCCAAAGACAGTCCAAAAAATTTGTTTCCCTCGAGGGGAGCGGAAGCCAATTTGACCTTATTAAGGACCTTAAGGTCTGCCTGCCAATGCTTCAGCCAGAGCAGACGGCGGGCTGTGACGTGCGATGTGATGGCTCTGGTGGAGAATTTAACAGAGTGATAGGTGGCATCAGCCGAGAACTCAGCTGCGGCCATGATCTTGGCGATGTCCTGATGGGCTCTGACATGGGATGCTGGGACATGTTGTTTAAGCTGGCGAAGCCAGCGAATGGATGAATGGGTGAAGAAAGAGGCGGCCGTGGCCGATCTGATTGCCCAGGCATCCGACTGGTGTGCTCGGCGCAAGGCCAGCTCAGCCCGCTTCTCCTCTGGCCTCAGGGCCTCCAGGGCATCACTGAGGGTGGAGGAAGAGGCTAGACTCACGATGGGCTCATCAACCTCCGGGATACCCAACAAATTAGAAAATTCTGGGTCCAGATTGAAGAATTTTTCATCATGGGCTGACGGGGCAGGGGGCGCTGCTGCAGAGGCCAACTGTTTGACCACCAGGTCAGAGAAAATGGGAGGAGATGGGATGACTTCGGCCTCCACCACGGGTTGTTTAAAGATGGAGTCCTCTGGACCTTCCGGAGCAAGAGGAGTGGGATCAGAGGGAGACTGAGTAGTTAGGCCCAAAATATTCTTGGCCTTGAATAGGAGGGACTTAAATAGTTGTGGCTTGAATAATCCCACAAAGGTGGGTTGGTCGGGAGTGAGACCCTTGTCCTTGGACATCTCCCCTTCCAGTGGGTCCACCTCTGAAAGGGGTTCGCTGTACTGTATAGACCCCAAGTCAAACTCCTCTTCTTCCCTGATTAGATCTAGGTCCCCTTCCTCCTCCTCCTCCTCCTCCTCCCTTACTGCAGGGGGAACCTCCCCTTGCAGGGGTACCTGTCCATGGAGCGATTCCAATCTGGGAATGGATCTTACAGATTGAGACTCATGTTCCGAGGCTGCCATGGAGTACTCAGGCCTGGCTATTTGCTGGAGTCCAGCCGCAATGCCTTGGCGGATAGCCAGCTCCATCTAAGATCGTAATTTCTCTGGGACTTCCTCTATGAGCGAGTCCTCTTGGCGTAGGCCAGCAGCAGTAGGCGTGAAGGTGGCTTCAGGAGCCCTTCTAGCCGGAGTTCCAGTAATCAGCGCCTGATGACCTTGAGAGGGCAAGCTGCGCCTGGATAGTGAGGGAAAATCTGGAGGAGGGGGGGAGCAGATGTAGAGGGAGTGGAGGGTGGGGGCACTGTAGCAGGAGCCTCTTTGGAGCGTCTGTTAATTTCCTTCTCCAGGGCCCTATGGCGCCTCAGGGCATCCCTCTGGGAGGCTTTGGAGGTCTCCTTAGCCTGTCTGTGCAAGTGGTGGGTCTTAGATTTAGCCTTCAGAGAAGGTCCTCTGGAGGTATTACCCTCTGCCATTTCAGTGAAAAAGTGAGAACTACAGAATATGGTATGGGTCGGATTGAAGGCGGTTGGCACACCCAGGGACCAATCTGTAGCAAGACCGGGTGCCCTGATAATATTGCACTTTCCCCCATTCGTATTTTTTATATTTTATTCTATTTTATTTTTATTTGAAAATAACCAATTAGCCAAGACAAAAAAACAAATCCAATCAGCCAAAAGGAGAACGCCTGAGGCCCAAGGAGACAAAGGAAGTCCGGGGCCTTCAGCAACCGTCCTGCCCAGGCGACACTGGGTGTGGGTTGCTGCTGCAAACAATGCAGCTGACAGTGAGCTGTGGTGAAGCCAACAATTATATCCAGAGAAAAAGGTCCCAAACCTCAATTGCAAATGGCAAGGGGTGAGGTGGAATCGCCCAGAAACAGGCCTACGGGTCCTGTAACGTGGGGTGGAGAGCACACACAGCAAGAGAGAAATGCAAACAAAATGGCGGAGGCCACGAGGTGGCTTCCAAAATGACGGCCGCAACGATGTGAGGGCTCCGCAAGTCACTCAGAGGCAGATTTCTCTATCAAACAGCAAGCTGAAGCTCTAAACTGTAGAGAGAGGCAGGGAAGGGAGGGGTTAGCCCTTCCCTGCAGGAGCGGCATTCTACGGAGGGAAAAAAACGGAATGAAGCAATCCGAACTAAAAAACAAGCCGCAAAACAATGCAGGAAGGCAAAGCGGCCAGACAAGGAAGGCAGGGGAAGGATTGGGGAAGGGAGGTAGTGCGAAGGCGCTATTAGGCCTCCCCCTTGCTGCCCGAGGGGGCGCAAAAGCGCTTCCCTGGGGTGAATAGCAATAAGGTGACCACTTGTGCAGGGCTAAATGAGAGAGGAGAGAAACAAATCAAACCTGAAAATTCAGAAGAAAAAACGATTGAAGACAATGAACTCTTGAAACGGCCAAGGAGCTATTCTATGCACTGCCTGTTTCACATGAGGCTGAGCAAGAACTGGGGAACGCTACGAGGAGTCACATGGAAGGAGGAGGAGCGTTCCTCAATTCAAGCTCAGCCTGACAATGCAGAGACTGAAGCACCACCCACTTCTGGATGCTCCGAGCAGCTCTAAGGAGAACAACTATGCATATTATATTATTGTTAACTCCTTATTAGACTTTAATTATAAATTCACCTCATCCTTTTTGAGCAAATCTCAACTTTTACAAAACCTAGTTCATAGTATCATTCATTTCATTGTAATCAGTTATAACATATCATTACATTGTCTTATCTTTACTATTACATTATATTTATATTATATTATATTATATTTCCCTATTTTCTTATCTAGTCTTTGATAAAATAAATCCCAAATTTTATAATATTCTTTATCTTCTTGTTCTCTAATTGCAAACGTCAATTTACTCATTTCTGCACATTCCATTCTTTTCTTAATCACCTCCTCTTCTATCAGTTTTTTTTTCACTTTTCCAATTTTTGGCAAATACAATTCTAGCTGCTGTTAAAACATTTATAATCAGATATATCATTTATTTACTATATCCTTCAGGTAAGATACCCAATAAAAATATCTCTGGTTTCAAGTCTATATGCTGTTTTTTCATTTTTTCCAGCCAGGTATGAATTTTAGTCCAGTATCTCTTGGCTTCCACACATGTCCACCACATGTGATAGTATGATCCAGGTATCTGATGACACTTACAACATTTCTCCAATTTGTTCTTAAACATCCTTGCTATTCTTGCGGGGGTAGATGCCACCTGTAAAACATCTTATACAAATTCTCTTTATATGCTGTCAACATTGTTAATTTATAGTTGCGAGACCATAATTTCTTCCATCTTTCTAAATCTATCCCATATCCAAAATTTTCCCCCAAGCAATCGTTTCTTTTACTTCTTGTTCTTCTAATTTTACTCCAAGTAAATATCCATATAATTTATTAATCACCTTCTCATCAGTACCTGTCAAAATGCCATCTAATTCAGTAAGTTCATTATAAAAACCTTCTGTCTTATGATCTTTATCATATCTAGAATGTATTTGCACATATGAATACCAATTCATCTCTATTTTTTGTTCCTCTAGTTCTTGCTTAGATTTGAGTTCACCCTCTTCATTTAATATTTCATTGTATCTTACTGTATATTCCATTTTATAAACAATTGGATATGCAAATGCCTCTATAATTGATAACCAGACTGGTATTTTCATGTAATGTTGTTTCCTTATTTTCTCCCATATTAATAATAAAGCATAATGAATATAGTGTCTCCTAAAATACCCGTGTTTTACTTTCCTTATACCATAAAAAACCATGCCATCCCAATAACAGGTCTTGACCTTCTAATGTTAACAATCTAGTATTCCTTAGGACTATCCATTCTTTCACCCACATCAGTGTTGCTGCCTGGTAATATAATTCGCAATTGGGTAAACCAAAACCTCCATTTATCATTCTGGCATCTTGTAGCAATTTTAGTTTGATTCTTGCCTTCTTTCCCTGCCATGTATACTTCAGGATTATTTTATTTAAATCATCAAAAAAATTTTCCCTAGTTTAATTGGAATTGTCTGAAACATAAAATCCTTGGTAATATATTCATCTTAATTGTAGATATTCTCCCTATTAGAGATAATTGTAAATTTTCCCATTTTTTCGAGTCTGTCGCAATCTGTTGTTTGAGTTTACAATAATTTTCTTCTTTGAGTGTTCCACATCTTGCTGTTAATTGTATTCCTAGATATTTAACTTTATTTGTGATCTGGATATTCAATCTCTCTATTCATTCTTTCCTTTGTTTTTCTACCATATTCTTAACCAAAATCTTACTTTTGTCTTTATTTATTTTCAAACCTGCCACCTGTCCATATTCAATTTTTTCTATCAATTTAGGTGCTGTTTTTAATGGTTCCTCTAATATAAAAACCAGATCATCTGCAAACGTTTGTAACTATTCATCTTTTTTAATTTTCACTCACTATCATCTCTAATATTTCTATTTAGTACTTCAAGAGTCAAGACAAACAGCAGAGGTGACAGTGGACATCCTTGCCTAGTTCCTTTTTTAATATTAATATTATCTGTTAAATCTCCATTTATCATTACTTTGGCAGATTGCTTATAGTATACTGCCTCTATAGCTTTCGTAACTTTTTCACCAAAGCCTATTTGTTCCATTTGTAATATCATACACTGCCAACTTACATTATCAAAGGCTTTTTATGCATCTAAAAATACCAAGGCCGTTTGCTTCTCTGGATGTGTTTCATAATATTCCAAAGTATTCAAAATTATTCTTATATAGTCTTTGATTTGCCTCTTTGGCAGAAATCCATTTTGATCAGCATGTATAAAATTGATCAAATATCTCTTAAGTCTTTCTGCCATTATTGAGGCAAAAATTTTATAATCTGAGTTCAGCAGGGAAATAGGTCTATAATTTTTAATTTGTTGCAGGTCACTGTCCTCTTTTGGTATAAGAGTAATATAAGCCTCTGTCCATGAGTTGGGTATTTTAGTTTTTGACAAAATTTCATTCATCACTTCAAGCATTAGGATACTTAAAGATTCCTGTAGAGTCTTGTAGAAATCCGCTGGTAGCCCATCCAGGCCCGGAGCCTTTCCAGTATTTTGTCTCTTTAACGCCTCAGTTAGTTCCATCATAGTTATTTTCCCTTCTAACATTATTTTAATGTCCTCAGGTATTTGGGGTAGCTCCGCTCTTTGCAAATATTGTTTAACTTTTCCTTCATCAGTATTCTCTTGGTTGTATAATTTTTCATAATATTTCTGTACTATCTTTTTCTTTTAGTCATTCCTATTACAAATCTGTATTAATTGCAATATCTTTTTCATTTCTCTCTCTTTTTTTCAGTTTATACACCAACCATCTGCTCAGTTTATTTGCATTTTCAAAGAAATTCTGTTTAGCACTCCTAATTTTTTAAGCTAACTCTTCTTTTTCCATCAACCCCATTTTGTGTTTAACTGTCCATTTGATTTTTGATATCCTTTTTTTGTGGATATCTTTGTAAATCCTCAAGTTTCTTGTAGTCCTCCTCTAACATATGTTGCATTCGTCTTTTATTTATATTTCTTTTTCTCAAATAATCTATTATCAGTCCTCTGGCATAGGCCTTCTTGGCATCCCATAAGTTTTGTAGTGAGGTGTCCTCCTTGCTATTTTCTTTGAAAAAGAAAGCCAATTCTTTTTCCATCTTTTGTATAAATTCTTTTTCTTTCAATATTATATTATTCAAAGTCCATCTAGATCTTTTCCTTTGTCCTTGCCACTTAATCCATATTGGATTATGGTCCACCCAAGTAATTGTTTCAATATTAACTTCTTGTATATTAGAAATTAATTTTGTTGACATCCAAATTATATCTATTCTTGACCATGATGAGTGTCCATTGGAGTAAAAAGTATATTGTGTATTCTTTGCATTTCTTTCTCTCCAAACATCTTTAATGCTTAATTCCTCTACCATTTTGAAGAAGGATTTTGGAAGTATCTTTCTATTTTGTTTGTTAGCTTTCTGTGTTGTATAGTCCAATTTTGTGTCTACTATCCCATTAAAATCTCCCATAAGACATATATTATCATATTTTGGTTCTATAATTTTCTTATGCAGTTTTTTGTAAAATTATTCTTGTTTTCCATTGGGGGCATATATTGCTACTAAAAGTATCTTTATGTTGTTGTCAATTATTTTCACCATTAATATTCTTCCTTCTTCATCTGTAAAAATTAATTGTTTTGTGTTCTTGATGTATAGAGCAACTCCCCTTTTTTGTTGTGCCAATGAAGTATATAAATTCCCAATTTTAGGATGTTTCAATACCTGGACATGTTGTTTTTTATGTGAAATTCTTGCAAACAGATTATGTCTAATTTTAGTTTTTCTAATTTGTGAAATATTTTCCTCCTTTTGGTGGCTGAATTCAATCCATTTATATTTATTGTAATCAATTTCTTTTCTTCCATTATTCATACTTTATATGTAGGGTTTATAGCCCTTGTAAATCTTTGCTCCCTTGCTTCTTTGAACTCCACCCTTCCACCTACTGCTCCTTCTTCACATGTCATTTCTTCTTGCATTGCTTTATATCTTGCTTTGGCCTTCTCCTCTTGGATTTTGACCGTTTCCTCCTGTTGTAGTTTCTCATCTTCTTTTCCTCTGAAATATTCTCCATAAAATAATTCTGCTTTCTCTATTGAGTCTAATCTATGACTTTGCTCTTGCCAAGTAAATATGAGGCCTTCAGGAAACAGCCATCTGTAGTTCACTCCCTTCTTGATTAGGATTTTGTCAGGAATTGATACTCTCTTCTCATTTCTTTCACTTTTCTTGGTACTTGTTTTAGGACCATAATACCCTTGCCTTTATATTTCAATGGTTCATCTCTTGCACTTTGTAATATTTGTGTTTTGATTGCTTTCTTAGTAAATGTTACATGAACTTCTCTAGGTAGTTTGTTTCTCATTGCATATCTTGTGAAGACTCGGTACACCTCACCTATTCCATAGATATTTGGTGGTACTGTGGAGGAGATGTATTGCATTCCACGTTACCCTCCAGGTGGACAGGCAGTTGTACAGTAGCCATGTTAAGACTTCCTGTAGGTCTTCAAATACTAAAAGAGTAAAGAGAGATTTGGCTACTTCCTTTGATGACAGAATATACCTAGATTCGATAGGGTTACCTCAAGGGGTCCCAGATGAATATAAAGCAAGAAACCAGATAGCAGCTGGTTTTGAATCATTCTTGTTCTGGTGGGTAACAATTAATAAGAATGTGGATTGGATCAATTATATCTATTACAACCAGCAAAGGTTCATAAACTACACTACAGATGCAGTCAAAGGAATATCTGAACAATTGGATGCGACGAGCCGTATGGCTTGGGAAAATAGAATAGCTTTAGACATGTTACTGGCAGAGAAAGGGGGAGTGTGTGTCATGTTGGGGGACAAAGGGTGCTGTACTTATTTCCCTAACAATACTGCTCCTGATGGAACTATCACTAGAGCATTGAAAGGATTGACTAACTTATCAGAGGAATTAGCTGAAAACTCTGGGATAGACACATCGTTTACAGGGCTCTTACAGTCTTGGTTTGGAAAATGGAAAGGTGTGTTAATATCTCTTATCACTTCCTTTGTAGCTGTTTTGGGGGTCTTAATAGCGTTAGGGTGCTGCATAATACCATGTGTTAGCGGGTTGACTCAAAGGTTAATAGAAACAGCAATAACTAAACGAATGCCATTGGGAGACCCACTGCCCTACAAGGACGGAGAAATGATGTGCTTAGAAGAGGAGGAGGAAGAAAATGACCAGGATAGTGAGACATTAATATCATAATCCGAGCAGCCATATGAAATGATTAATTTGTAAGCAAAAGATAAGGATTTAGGAAAACATGCTTAGCTTAAAATATAACCAGTAGAAATATAAACTCTCTATGCAACTTATTTCAGGAAAAAGCATACACACACACACACACACACACACACATATGGTATTCAGCTTTGTTCGGGTATTTTCCCACGTCATTATAGTTGTGCTTTTGAAGTTGTAGCAACGTTTCGGCAGAATCTCATCTGCCATCATCAGAAGCCTGATGATTGATGTCTCAATCTTCTCCTAGTTCTGGCATCCAGCCAGCATCTGGCAGTTTCCTCACCGCTTGAAGTCTTTGATACACTTTCCTGATTAACAGTTAACACCTGAGGTGCAATCAGGGAAGTAGATTCAGGGGAGAGAGTGGACTCTGAATCCTCCAATAAATCAGGTTCATCTCTCAAATGCAACTCCTCTCCCTCTACTTGACTCCCCTCTAAGTCACTTAATAACGCAGGCTCGAATCTCAGTGCCAGATCGTCTTCATCGCTCGAACCCACATCTGCTGACTGATCAGGTTCAAGTCTCAGAGTCACAACACTATCCCTCACCACAGGGCCCTTCCCCCGAGTCTGACGAGCTGGATGAGGTTTCGATGGGAAGTGTTCGTGGAACCTCCGGATAAGGTCCAAAGCATGAACCATGGAAGCATCCACCCAAGAGAGAACCTCCTCGCCATCTGCCATCCTCCCGACGAGGTACTGAAAGCGTCCTTTCAACCAGCGAGAATCCTGAACGCTGACAACCATGTCATCAGCAGCGGTCTCATCGCTGGGTACCGATGGAGAAGTCGCACCTCCGGGAGAACAAAGTGTACACGATGGGGAGTCAGGAACCAGAAGGGAACGGTGGAAGACAGGATGAATGCGCATGGAGCGCGGCAGGGTGAGTCGATACGCGATGGGATTGATGACCGCCTCAATAGGGAATGGACCAATGAAGAGGTGGTCCAACTTCTTAATTGGGCGATCGACCCAAAGGTGCTTTGTGGATAGCCACACCTTGTCACCCACAGCTAGCGGAGGCGTCGCCCAACGTGAACGATCTGCAAACCATTTGTAGTCCTCCTTCACCCGTTCCAGTTGTTGCGCCACTAATTGGTGAACCGACTGCAACTCCTCGAGAAATTCTCACATTTCTGGGACCGAGGAGTCCACAATTGACAACGGGAAAAATCGTGGATGGTAGCCCATGTTTGAATAAAATGGCATTACGCGAGTAGATGTATGCTGCCAATTGTTAAAGGCAAACTCCGCCAAAGGGAGGTGAGTCACCCAATCGTTCTGCCGATGGTTGACAAAACATCTCAGATATTGAGTGAGGATGCCAATAACCTTCTCAGTCCCACCATCAGTCTCCAGATGGTGTGCCGATGCCAAACACACCTGCACTTGTAATGCCATCATGAGGTTCTTCCAAAACTGAGCGGTAAACTGGACACCGTGATCCAAAACCACCCTGTCCGGCAGACCATGTAAACGGAAAACATGCTGCAGAAATAACTGGGCAGTAGTGCGGGGCGATGGCAACTTCCAGCAAGGGATAAAATGAGCCATCTTGGTGAGCATGTCAACCACCACGAGTACTGTCGTATAACCCGATGACGAGGGCAAGTGCATCAAAAAGTCCATGGAGATCACCCCCCATGGTCTACCCGGAGTTGGCAGCAGTTGAAGGAGTCCAGGAGGCTCACCCGACGCGGCCTTCGCTTGTTGACACATAATACAAGAGGCGACGTAAGAAAAGACATCATGTCGGACTCGCGGCCACCAAAAAGTCCGTGTGACGAGGTGAAGAGTTTTAAAGAAGCCAAAATGGCCAGCAGCAGGATTGTCATGACATTGAGTCATGATGAGGGCTCTAAGCATCCTGATGGGTACGTACAATAGTCCTCGATGCCGTAGCAAGCCCTCCTCTAGAGACCATGGGGAGTCAGGTCCAATTTCCCCCATTCTTTGCTGTGACCAAACATCTACATGGAGGAGCACTGGGTTTCTTTATAAGAAAGGGAATCAAAATAATTAATCCCTTTCATAGTTTAGGATAGGGAGTCAACACACACAGGCATTTACACATCAGCATTGTTAGGAATGTAAGTCACCTAACAGCTATTTGGGTTGGAAATATATTAACCAGGACAAACATTTTAATACTGTATCTTTAAGAAAATGCAAAACTGTAATTGGGTGTGGTTTCTAAAATGGCCATAAGATGGAGCCAGAAACCTGGGTTGTCTTAGTGTTAGTCTCAGAAGAGAGTGTGTCTTAGTGAGTCTGTTTCCTTCTGTTGGAGAGTATTGCTGTTCCTCCATTTTTCCTAATTGACTGCTATATTCTTGGATTTGATGTCTGTTACTGAACTGTTTTTGATACTGGAATTTGTTATTGGATTATCCCTGGACTAAAAACTGACTGATCTTACCTGTGAATGACTTTGGACTGTGTTTGAACTTTGCTTAACGTTTCTGAAAGTAAAAACCTACATTTACTGTATGGTGTATCTGTGTGCTGTGTGTGTATTATTCAAACACTTCTCTCACTACATCTCCCTGTATGCGCTCATTCTCCTAATGAGGAATTACCTCAACAAGCATACTTACACATTTATCCTCCAAACTGCTTGCATTAAAAAAATCCACAAATATCTCCTTTCATACTTTCTCCAGGCAAACCAATCATTATTATCATTATTTTAGGGAGCTTTCACAAGCCAATGAGCTCCATTTTTCCAAATCCTTTAAAATACTAATACGAATAATGCCTTTTTGTTTATTGTTATGAGAGGGTCTTGCTCCTCTCCCAAGTCTTGGAAATAACACAACATAGACACACATATACACTACCTCCACACTCTTCTAACAGAAGTGGACTATTAACAAGTTTCACAAATAAACTCAAATATTGTATCTCTGTCTTGTCTTTTTTGTTCTCCAATATTGCTTTTAGTTGCTCAATAAGTTCCACATTATGAGGTCCCTGAAACAGCCAAAAATCACCTGGATTGTTCAAAGGAATTTGAGGCCAGACAGACAGACATGAGAAAAGGCTGCCTTTGATCCCTATATCTAATCCTCCTAATATCTCAAAATTAGGCAAAATACAACTCACCAGCATTTCCCATTTCAAAGCCAGAACTCAGGTGGATTTCTCTTATCCCCTGGGACATCTCCTGTCTGGTCTTTGCCTTTGTTTGCCTTTTACTTAGGGCTGGATCTCAGGCGGATACCCCTTATCCCCTGGGACGTCTCCTGTCCAGTCCTTACCTTTCCTCCAAATTTTGCCACTTTCTTTTCCTCCACCACTGGTTGTTCCTGCTCCTCGGTTTCTTCAGGGCTTTAGCCTTTGAGTTCAATTAAGAAGTCACCAAGGATCTTACCAAGGCTGGACGTTCATTTAGACAGTGGCTCATTGCATTCAATCAATCCACTCTATGCATCAGTGAGACATGCGGATCTCTGCATCACCCCTTGCTTTTCTGAGTACTCAATCACTGTCAAAAGACTCATGAGCCCTGAGGGCAGCTGGCAATGCAGAAACACAGTATTGGTCACTGACCGGAAGTTTTATTTCAAAGCATTCACACATCTTTCAGCCACTTTCTTACCCATCCAGGGGTCCTTCTCTGGTAGTCATTGGTGTCTTCCAATTGAATCCAGGCGTGGAAGCCCGGAACGAGCCCCCAAATTGTTGTCCCCAATTGGCGTCTGAGCCTGGTGCCGAAGCCAATGATGAACGCCAGACACGAGGTGCAGGTTTTCTGATTGCTTTTTATTGGAGTACTCCAAGGAAAAGGGCTCCTGGTCAAAATGCCAAGAGCCAAGAACAAAGGATTGAGTAAGTTTTATACATTTTCACTAAAGGAGAAGGTGGGACAAAGTGAGATAATAAGAAATATCATCTAATAAACATTTTAGTAATAATTCTACAATTTATTCTATTGGTCTCTAACTGTCCCTATTTGTAGGTCTTGGCTAATGAAATCCCTAGGAGTTATCCAATATACTGCAGGGCATTCTCTATTTGTGACTTTTAGCTGAGGTATGCAAGTTGGCTAACTCATATTACTTTTATCAGCTTTCCAATTAGCCAGGATTGTTACAAGAGCTACATCTGGAGGAGAGGGGAGGAGCTGGCGCCGAGACGATACAGCTTGCAATCGAGCTCTACGATTGCAGCCGATATCTTCGCCCCTGGCCGGTCCAAACGGACCTAAACCGTCCCGTAGGGACGGTTATCGTGAGGGGCATACCCTGTGGATCCCAGGGACACCGCAAAGTCCCTGGATGATCCAGGAGAAGTCCCTTTTGCTGGCGGCGAAGAGGCAGCCCCCATGCTGCTGAAGTTGGGGCAGCTCCGGAAAGGAAGAGGCTGAAAGAGAAAGTGTGTCGGCTGGGTGAGAAATTGCTTTTTTTTAAAATATTTTGAGGTTTGAAAGGACACTTTGATTGTTAGAAGAAATCTGTGTGATTTTTGACAAAACTGAATTAGCGGCGTTTTTTTAAGGGAGACGTCAAAGCGAGGTTTTACTTTTATTTTTATTTTTTTTGTTACCGGACTTTATTGTTACTTAGTAGATAACCAGACTGGTTTTTTTTTTCTCTTTCTACATATATTTCATTCTCCCTTGGATCTCTTTTTTTTTCTTTTTAACTTTTTTTTTAGGCTAGAGGCTCCCTTTGGTTATTTCTCTTTTTGTATATATATGTATATATCTCTTGTTCTTTTTTTTGAACTTTAATTATCTCTTTGTGAGAGGAGGGGGGAAAGTGAGAACTAAGAAACTTTGTAACACTGCCAACTAGAGGCTTGAAGTTTTACTTGAAGTGGAGAGAATTATGAAAGGCTCCTTCTCAAGGACATTTCTGTGATAAGATAGAGGGGAAAGCGCAGTATTATTACAGGTGCTCTTCTGGATTTCTATCAACAATTAAATATTTATGGCTTGGCTTTGAAGCCTGTGGGAAAGGGAAGTGAGCCATAACAAAAGCCTTGGACAATTAAACAGAGTGCAGTGTGTTGTTTCTTTCTCTTAAATTCCTTTTTTTAATTCCACTACCCCCCCCCCCCCCCCCACTAGCATTATTGTAAATTCTTATTTTAGCAATGTTTTTATTTTTACGTTTTATTTTCAAGGGGAAGCCTTAGAATTTTTTATTTTTACTTTTATTTTTTCTTCCTTTTTATTGGGATTTTTGTTTTTTCTATTTATGCTCCTGGACTATTTTGGTCGCCTTTTTTCTTTCTTTTTAAATTGGGATTTTCTAACTGGATTAAGGTTTGAAGAACCTGAAGACACCCCCTCTTTTTTTTTTCTTCTTCTCTTGCTTTGTTCTTTTTTTTATTATTATTATTACTGGGCTCGCTTCTTTTTATTTTTATTTTTTATCCTGGATTACTCTATAATTGGATTAGGGTCAGGAAGAACCTGAAGAATTTCTTTTTTTTTCCCTCTTTTTTCTTTTTTTCTCTCTCCCTCACTACTGGACTTTTTGCTGCTGGATTTTTCCACTTTGGATTATAATTGGCTACGTTTTTAATTGGATTAAAATTTGAAAGAATTTGAAGATTTTGAACCACCTAAAATGAGTGGGAAACTCATACCCCTGGGTCCTTCCATATCTACTTCTGCTTCCTCACCACCTGGAGGACAACGTTCAACGCAGGTAATGTCAAAGCAAGATAAAGAACAAGAAAAAGTAACTTTACTGACGATCATGCAAGGAATTCAAGACCTTAAGATAAAAATAGATATCATTGAACAAAGAACAGGGAAGACTGAAGAAAAGGTGGAAAATATCCAACAGATGATGGTGAAGTATGATGTGAGAATTCAAAAAGTTGAAGAAGAGGGTAAACGAAGAGAGGAGAAGATTGGAAATATTCATACTAGATTAATGGTGGTTGAACAAGAAAAAAGCGGGATGTTGAAGTGGGAGATGGAGAGGTCCGAATTTTATCTTAGATTCCAAAATATAGAGGAAGAAAAAGGGCAAGACTTGGCTGCGATAATGATAGAAATCTTGGCTGATGCTTTGGAAACAACAGAGGAAAAGATGATGGATGGAGTAGATGAGATATACCGAGTTTCCACAAGATATGCGATGAGAAATAACCTACCCAGAGAAGTTCACATTAGATTTACTAAAAAATCCATTAAGACACAAATTTTACAAGCGGCAAGAGAGAAGATGTTGAAATACAAAGGTAAAGAAATCCTGGTCCTAAAACAAGTACCTAGAAGAGTGAGAGAGATGAGAGGAGAATATCGATTTCTGATCAAAGTGCTATTGAAAAAGGAGGTGAATTACAGATGGCTGATCCCAGAAGGACTGATGTTTATATGGCAAGAACAGAGATATAGAATTGATTCAGTTGAGAAAGCAGAACTCTTCTACGCAGATTTTTTTGGAAGGAGAGAGGAAGAGGCAGAAAAAGAGGTCTTATTAACTGAATCCCAAGAGGAACAAATGGAGATGGAAAAAGAAGAAGGCGTAGTAGGTGGACAGGTGGATATCGAAGATCAACGTGAACCAAGATGTATGAGACCCGCCAAGTCTAAATATAAAATATCATCATGGAAGAGAAAAAATTGATTACAATGAACATAAACGGACTGAATTCAGCTGCCAAGAGAAGGAAGACTTTTCATAAATTAGGGAAATTAAAGTTTGACATAATTTGCTTACAAGAAGTACATATTAAAAAACAACATGAACAATTGTTAGTGCAGCCAAAATTAGGGAAATTATTTACTTCTTTGACTCAATGTAAGAAAAGAGGAGTGGTTTTATATATTAAAGAGGCTACCCCAGCAAAACTGATTTATGCTGATGAAGATGGGAGAATATTAATGGTGGAAATAATGGACAACAATAGAAAGATACTTTTGACTGCAATTTACGCCCCGAATGATAAACAAGAAGAATTTTATAAAAAATTACATATGAAAATAACTGGACTGGACTATGCTAATATAATTATGATGGGAGACTTTAATGGAATCGTGGACAATAAATTAGACTATATAGCAACAACAGCAAAGCATAATAGAAAGATACTTCCTAAATCCTTTTTTAAAATGACAGACGAACTAATTTTAAAAGATATATGGAGAGAAAGAAACGCCAAAACCAAACAATATACTTTTTATTCAAATAGACACTTATCATGGTCCAGATTAGATATGATCTGGATCTCAACGGAATTAATATCTAGTATTCAAGAAATAAACATTGAAGCAAGTACTTGGGCAGATCACAACCCATTGACAATTAAATGGAAGGGCCAAAAAAAAAGATCGAGATGGACGTTAAATAATACTATCCTAAAGGAGAAGGACTTTATACAACGGCTCGAGAAAGAACTTGCCTTTTTCTTTAAAGAAAATAGAAAAGAAGATACTTCAGCGCAGAATGTTTGGGACACAATGAAGGCATATGTGAGAGGTTTGATAATAGATTATATAAGAAAAAAGAATGCTAGGAAAAGGCAAGCCACTAAAGTCCTGGAAGATGAGCACAAAAGACTTGAAAAAGAGTTACAGAAAATGCCACAGAAAAAAGACATTAAATTGAAACTGGATATAACTAAACATAAAATGGACTTAATAGAGAAAGAAGAACTGGCACAGAAGATTAGGAATGCTAAACAGAACTACTTTGAAGATGCAAATAAGCCAGGTAGATGGCTAGCATATAAGCTGAGAAAGGAGAAAGAGTCGAGGAAAATATCGCAGTTAATAGATGATCAAGGTCAAGTCTGTTATGGCAATAAAGAAAAAAAGGAAATTATTCGAGACTTTTATGGACAACTATACAAGAAAGAGAATATTGATGAGGAAAAAATTAAACAGTACTTGCAGAATGCAAACTTACCTAAAATATCTAAAGAGACTGAAGAAATGTTAGAAAGTAATATAACAATGATGGAACTAAGTCAAGCACTCAAGAAACAAAATAATGGGAAAGCACCAGGTCCAGATGGGCTGCCTGCAGAATTCTATAAAATATTACAAGAATCATTGAGCATTCCACTTTTAGATGTTATGAATGAAGCTATGTCAAAGAAGATGATACCTAAAACATGGTCAGAGGCTTATATTACACTTATTCCAAAAGATGAGGCTGATCTACTGCAAATTAAGAACTATAGACCGATTTCTTTATTAAATGCAGACTATAAAATTTTTGCTTCGATACTAGCAGAAAGACTTAAAAAATATCTGAATAGTTTTATTCATCCAGATCAAAATGGATTCCTGCCAAAGAGACAAATTAAAGACAATATGAGAGTAATTCTGGACACTTTGGAATACTATGAGGCACATCCTGAAAAGCAAATGGCTTTGATATTTTTAGATGCCCAAAAGTCATTTGACAATGTGAATTGGAGATTTATGTTACTCTTACTGGAACAGATGGGTTTTGCTAGAAGATTTATCCAAGCAATAGAAGCAATTTATCATGAGCAAACTGCAAAAGTAATGATAGAGGGAGAATTTACTGATTCTATTAATATAAGAAAAGGCACAAGACAAGGATGTCCCCTTTCTCCCTTGCTATTTGTATTGACTCTGGAAGTGTTGAATAGAAATATCAGAGAAGATAAAACTATAAAAGGAATGAAAATCAAAAAGGAAGAATTTAAATTACAAGCCTTTGCAGATGACTTAGTCTTTATTTTAGAAGACCCTATAGAAACAGCCTTGAAGCTGCTGGAAAAGATAGAGACATATGGTGAGGTGGCCGGTCTGAAAATAAATAAAGATAAAACAAAGATCTTGTCAAAGAATATGTTACTAAGACAAAGAGAAGAATTGGCAGATTTGTTGAAAATCCAAGTTACAAACAAGGTTAAGTACTTGGGGATATATTTGACACCAAGATGTAGTACATTAAAAGAGAATAATTATACTAAACTTAAACAAGCCCTAGATCTGAAGAAATGGGAAAACTTACAATTGTCATTAATAGGGAGGATCTCAACAATCAAGATGAATATTCTACCCAGAATCTTATTTTTGTTTCAAACAATACCAATTAGGCTTGGAAAAGACTATTTTGAGGACTTAAATAAAATTGTGTTGAAGTATATATGGCAAGGTAAGAAAGCGAGGATAAAGCTAAAGCTTTTGCAAGATGCTAGAACTAGAGGAGGGTTTGGCCTGCCTAATTGGGAGTTGTACTATCAAGCTGCAAATTTGATGTGGGTTAAAGAATGGATAACATTAAGGAAAACTAGATTGTTGACACTAGAAGGTCATGACTTGCTGTTGGGTTGGCATGCTTTTCTATGGTACAAGGGAACCAAAACACAGGGCTATTATAGAAGACATTATATACTTTGTGGTTAAACTGGGAGAAGATAAAAAAACAATGTTATTTGAAAATTCCAGTTTGGTTATCGACGATAGAAGCATTTTCTTATCCTATAATTTATAAAAAGGAACAAACAGTTAGATATGGGGAATTACTAGATGAAAAGGGTGAACTTAAATCGATACAAAACTTAGAGGAACAAGGTATACAGATGAATTGGTTTTCATATGTGCAAATACACTCAAGGTATGATGAAGATTCCAAAACAGAGGGATTTTATGATAAACAGACTGATTTAGATAAGATTTTGACAGGTACTGATGAAAAGATGATTAAAAAACTATATGGTTACTTATTGGGAATTAAGCTAGAGGAAGAACAAGTTAAAGAAACTATGATTGCTTGGGGGAGGAATTTTGGATATGGGATTGATTTGGAGAAATGGCAGAAATTATGGTCGCAAAATTATAAAATGACAATGTCTACAGCTTATAAAGAAAATTTGTATAAGATGTTTTACAGGTGGCATTTTCCCCCGACAAGGATAGCAAGAATGTTTAAGAACAAATCGGAAAAATGTTGGAAGTGTCATCAGATACCTGGTTCATATTACCATATGTGGTGGACTTGTGAGGATGCTAGAAAATACTGGACTAAAATCCGCATGTGGTTGGAAAAAATGACAAAGAAACATATAGATTTGAAACCGGAGCTTTTCTTATTGGGAATCTTACCAGATGTTTATAGTAAAGATTTGAAATATTTGATTGTAAATGTATTAACTGCGGCTAGGATTGTATTTGCAAAAAATTGGAAAAATGAGAAAATTCCATTGCAGGAGGAAGTTATTAAGAAAATATTGGAATGTGCTGAGATGAGTAGATTGACATTTGAAATTAGAGAGCAAGAAGATAAACAATTTTATACAATTTGGGACCTTTTCTATCAATGGCTGGATGATGAAATACAAAAATAGAATATTTAGAATGTTAGGTAATAAGGAATATTATTGACTTTTCTTTTCCTTTTTCTTGTTACTTGACATTACATTTATAAAATGTTTCTTTTTTCTTTTTTCTTGGGATAGAATTGGTATGATCATATGATTTGTTATAGAATAAATTACTTAAATTATAGTTATCTCATAAGGCATGATTGAATAAAAGTATAGTCAAATCTTTTTTTTACTTTCAATAATGATATGAGGATATATAAGTTTGGATTGATAATAAGAGTTATTATGTAATGTAATTGTAACTGTGACTACGAAATGAATGCACAAAACTGATGAACCAACCGACACACTGTTTGTAAATAAGTATGGAAGAGAGCTGATGCTTTTATGTTTTGTTTGTTTGTTAAAAAACCAATAAAATTGTTTTCAAAAAAAAAGAAAAAAAGAGCTACATCTGCATATGTTCTGCGGATAAGGATTCTTTGTTCTTGCCAGGCAGAGTTCACAATTACAGGATTCCTGATTTACTTTGAAGTGTGTGCCATGACCTGGTTTTATTTTAGCAGATGGCCCATCAATTTTGCAAAACTAGAAGTTCTAATTCAAATCTAGAGGTAACAAATTGGGTTGAAGTGTTTCACAATTTAAATGGTTTAATAAAATTTGTTGCATTAGATCAGGGGTTCCCAACCTGGGGTGCTTGCACCCCCTGGGGGTGCGAGACGATATTCCAGGGGGTGCGAGAAAAGTCCAGGTAAATAGGATATTGGCTATATGTTGGCATTTTTATTTATTATTTATTTCAGGGGGTGCGAGGTTCGAGTGAAATTTCTTTAGGGGTGCGGGGCGAGAAAAAGGTTGGGAACCACTGCATTAGATGTTGGGTTCTACTGTTTTTCCCGTTTGATTCCACTTACAAAAGATATGGTATTATCAAAGTTTAAAAGAATTAAAAGTAATAAAAGAAAAAGGATTGATGTGGATGAAAGAAATATTATGTTGAATTCTTTTAAATAATTTATGTATTTGAGGAAAGGAAAAAAGAAGCCTTGCCCTTTAAGGAAAAAGGCAAAGTTCGTTCCTTTTGCGGATTCAAATTTCCCAGCTGGGAGGTTTTAATGCAAAATGATTTGGTCAGCTGCATTGAAAGTCAGAATCAGCTTATTAATAGGAAGGCAGATAAGAAGAAATCTCACAGTGTTCCTAGGATTAATCTAATGAGTAGGAAAACCTCTCTCTTATACACTTCAGGTTCTTTGATTTGTAGGTGTGAATCTTTGAAGACTTTGATTTGTGTTCAAGTTCCTGTTTTTTGAGATTGGGATCTCTTCCTGGGATCTTGATAGGAGTAATTGTTTTATAGTCCAGTCTGTTTTTCCCTGATCCTTTGTAGCTATCAGTTTGCACCTGGTTGCAATATCCTGAGTTTCCTGTTTGCTGTTTGCTTTTCACAAGTTTTTTGTAGCTTGCTATCTATTTGATTTCTATGGGAAAGGATCCTAGCTAATGTGTGTCCCATGCAAAGGAGGGGGCTAATGGAGCTGCCCCTGCTTGTGTTTTCACCTCTCCTTTCTTTTAGGGGAATTTTCCTTCCCCTTCTAATGTTTTCCTAGAAGAGAGGGGAATTGTAACTTCCAAGAATCCCTCATTTAAAAAAAAGAACATGTGTTTTGACAAAAGTTTAAAAGGTGATCAGATCAGGGAGACTTGATGGGTGCGTTTAATTTTTCTAATGCATAGGGGAAGGCATTGAAAAAAAAGAGGCAACAGAAAAGGATTCTGTCAGTGGCTCCCAAAAGCTTTCAACAATGAAGGTTTAGCAGTCTGGGAAAACTTGTTTTTTTTTTTACTGTATCCAATTTTTTTCATGCCAATTAATTTTCAGATGTTCCATGTACTTTTTTATGAGCTTACAGTCAGGTTGTAAGCACAAGCCTCTACATTTTCCACAGCCTTTAAGTTACAGACTGCCCATTTCCAAGGTTATGGTTACTACTTGCCTAGCTCTTAGCTTCCAGGGTTTGTGAGGCCAAATTGAGGTTAGCCCGTGTGCAATCCAGGCTATTTAGTATTTTTAAAGTTACACACGATGAGCCCTGGGACTTCTACTCATGAGACCACCAGTGCAACATGTTCTGCTTTACTGGGCAACTAGGCAGCATCATTTGTGAGTCACAGTCAGGACTTGGGATTTGGACCCTCCCCCCATAATGTTTTTAACTGTCTTCTGGAGATTGAAAAGAGTCTTTTAGTCTTTTACTGGTCCATCTCAGGGTCATTTCCTTCATGTCTCTGGGTGGCATAGGCTTGGCCTGGTGGTATGGGTGGTCAGTCAGGCTTGAGAAGGTCTGCTCCATTCTGGTTTGCTGAAATGACTTGTGGAAAGGGAACTTCATGAGGACAGTGGTGACACCCAAGCAGGAAAAGCCCAAAGGGAACATCAGGCCAGCCATAAAACAAACTTGCATAGGAAAAGAGATTTAATAAAAGGTATTGAAAGAAGCCCCCTAGACAAAAGCCAAGTAATTAGAAAGCTAGGGAAACAAGAAAAAGAAATCCCTTACAAACAACAGGTCATGCCAAATCAGCAAAACAAATAGACAAAAGACACGAAATAAATTCCATAGCAGACAGGAGATTGCCATCAAACAAATATAAGAAAACATTAGGATGAAACTGATAATCCAATCAAACCATCCCGTGGAGTTTACCCTCTGGCGGAAATGAAGACAACCCTGACAGGATTTAAAACATTAAGAAATACAAACACAAGCACTCACACACAAAAGGAGAAAAGGTATAAAAATCAGGGGTTTATTATACAAAGATGGCTAGCCCCAGGAACGCAGACTTCTTGCTATCTCTTGCCTTCCTGAAAAATAAAAGGAACCCGCTTCCAAGCAGTTGTCTGTGTCCTTGCGCCGGAGCCCTCCCAGCAGGAAAACCGAATCCTCAGAAGAAAGGCATTTTCCAGCCTTTCAACAGACTTTCAGTGGATGCTGGATCCAAACCCAATTCCTGGCTCTAATGGATGGAATGTCTCTAGGGAGTAGCATCACATTTGCTTCCACATGTTGCAAGGCTGAAAGACAAAGAACAAGGTTCCCCTCCCCCCTTCACTTATAAGTCTACCAGGAAAGGCTTTGTAAAAAGGATTAGATAATTTTTTGGGTGGGGGTAGATAGCTTGCAGACAGGGTTTGAGTAGGAAGAGAAATAATACATCAGTATTGCAGTTAGTAAACAGATAAATCAATTTCAACAAAATGGGGACACAACAGATGAGAAAGGGAGAAAACTGGCCTCACATGCTTCAGAAAAGAAAGATCAGGTAAAGTTATTTAAACACACAGTAAATGCAAGGCTGAAACTTTTCTTGTAAATGAACTTAAAACATTCGTTAATAACCTTGGGTTTTCTTTTTTTATATATTTTTTATTTTAAGACAAACATACACAGACAATACATAAAAAAAACATAAAACCATCTTCCATTTTGTACATAGTGTGTCAGTTGGTTTAGAATCTTTTGTGCGATCCTTTCATAATCATTGTTCACAATTTATATCAATCTCACATTGTCAAACTAACAAATGCTTATCTATTTATCAATTATTAATTATCCTGCTATTTATTCCATCAATATTATATTATGTTGTCATCCAATGGTTATATATGTCTACATTGTATTTTATATCAGTCTATTAAACTTCTATAATAAAATTATCTATTCTGTTACCTTACCATGTCTTTTTATCCAACCATTGATAAAGCAAATCCCACATCATATAAAATTGCTTGTCTTCTTGTTCTCTAATTTCAAATGTCAGTTTACTCATTTCAGCACAGTCCATAATTTTTTTAATAACTTCCTCCTGCATAGGTATTTTGTCATTCTTCCAGTTCTTTGCAAATACAATTCTAGCCGCTGTTAAAACATTTACAATCAAATATTTCAATTCTTTATTGTATATGTCCAGTATGACTCCCAATAAAAAGATCTCTGGTTTAAAGTCTATATGTTGTTTTATCATTTTTTCCAACTGTTGTAGCTCGGAGGTTTGAGCCTGCTTTGTCAGAGGACACAGACTTGGATAATGAGGAAGAGGAGGATTTGGCTCTGAGGTTCGAGCCTGCTTTGTTAGAGGATTAGTATCAGAGCCTCTGACTGAGGATCAAGCCGAGGAATGCTGGCTTGATGCAAGGCAACGGCGCAGGCAAAAGTGTAAGTTGCAATGTAACAGGAAAGGATGAATTAGACTGAGATGAGGGACTGACATGCCCCCCAGAGAATAAAGGTGGGTGTGTTCGCTCTGAGAATTTGTTCGGGACAATGTGTTAATTTGTGAGAGTCGCTCCGATGGATTGTGTGTGTGTGGCGATAACCTGTGATTTATGTTCTTGCTTTATTATCGGACTTGGCAGACAGCTTGTGTGAGACTGCCAAGAACTTGCCTGGCCAAAGGAATTTAACCCTGTCATTACTGGTCTTGTCTGCTTGTGTATATTCCTTTGGAAACTTGGACTTCTCACTTCGTTGGCACAGGTGAGACATAACATCCAACCATGTGTGGATTTTAGTCCAATATTTCTTTGCATCCGTACATGTCCACCACATATGGTAATATGAACCAGGAATCTGATGACATTTCCAGCATTTATCCGATATATTCTTAAACATTCTTGCAAGTCTCGTCGGGGGGTAGGTGCCACCTGTAAAACATCTTATACAAATTTTCTTTATATGCCGTTGACATTGTCATTTTATAATTTTGAGACAATTTTTGCCATTTTTCTAAATCAATCCCATATCCAAAATTTTTACCCCAAGCAATCATTGTTTCTTTAACTTGTTACTCCTCCAATTTAAATTCTAATAGATGTCCATAAACTTTTTTAATTACCTTTTCATCAGTACCCATCAAAATTGTATCTAAATCAGTCAACTTATCATAAATACCTTCTGCTTTAGAGTCTTTATCAAACCTAGATTGTATTTGCAAATATGAAAACCAATTCATTTTTACACCTTGTTCTTCCAACGCTTGCATAGATTTAAGTTCACCCTTTTCATTCAATATCTCACCATATCTAATTGTTTGTTCCTTTTTATATATTATTGGATAAGAAAAAGCTTCAATAGTTGATATCCATGTTGGAATTTTTAAGTAATATTGTCTTTTTATCTTCTGTCAGTTCAAAAACAATGCCTCTCGAATATAATGTTTTCTAAAATACCCCTGTGTTTTAGTTCCCTTATACCAGAGAAAGGCATGCCATCCCAACAGCAAGTCATGACCTTCTAAAGTCAGTAATCTACTGTTCCTTAGTGTTATCCATTCCTTTACCTACATTAAACTTGACGCCTGGTAATATAGCTCCCAATTAGGCAATGCAAACCCTCCTCTTATTCTTGCATCTTGTAACAGTTTTAATTTTATTCTTGCTTTTTTACCCTGCCAAATATATTTCAACACAATTCTATTTAAATCTCCAAAAAACTCTTTCCCTAGTCGAATAGGCATTGTCTGGAATAAATATAAAACTCTAGGCAATATATTCATCTTAACTGTAGATATTCTCCCAATCAATGATAGTTGCAGTTTTTCCCATTTTATCAAATCTGTCGCAATCTGCTGTTTAAGTTTAACATAGTTATCTTCCTTCAGTGTTCTACATCTTGGTGTAATATGTATCCCTAAATATTTAACCTTGTTCGTGACCTGTATTTTTAAAATTTCTTCCAACTCTTTCTTTCATCTTACTAACATATTCTTTGTTAATATCTTTGTTTTATCTTTATTTATTCTCAAACCTGCTACTTTTCCATATTCTTCTATTTTTTCTATTAATTTGGGTGCTGTTTTCAATGGGTCTTCTAATATAAATACCAGGTCGTCTGGTATTGCAATTTATATTCCTTTTTAATTTTCATTCCTTTTATTTTTCTTTCTTCTCTAATATTCCTGTTCAACACTTCCAATGTTAATACAAACAGCAGAGGCGACAATGGACAGCCTTGCCTTGTCCCTTTTCTTATATCTATAGATTCTGTTAATTCTCCATTCACCATCACCGTTGCAGTTTGTTCACGGTATATTGTTTCAATGGCTTGGATAAATTTTTTACCAAAGCCCATTTGTATCAATTGCAGTAAAATTGCAGTAAAATAAATCGCCAACTCACATTGTCAAAGGCTTTTTGTGCATCTAGAAACATCAAGGCCATTTGCTTCTCAGGGTGTGCTTCATAATATTCCAGAGTATCCAAAATGATTCTCACATTGTCTTTGATTTGTCTCTTTGGCAGAAATCCATTTTGATCAGTATGAATAAAATTATTTAAGTATCTTTTTAGTCTTTCTGCCAAAATTGAAGCAAAGATTTTATAGTCGGAGTTCAATAGAGATATAGGTCTATAATTTTTAACTTGCTGCAGGTCTGTACCTTCCTTCGGTATAAGTGTAATGTACGCTTCTGACCATGTTTTGGGTATTCTTTTCTTCAATATAACTTCATTCATAACTTCTAAAAGATGAGGAGTCAATATTTCCTGAAAAGTCCTGTAAAATTCCACTGGCAAACCATCTGGACCCAACATTCTGTTTTTTTAAGGCTTCTGTTAATTCCATCATTGTTATATTTCCTTCTAACATTGATTCAATATTTTTAGGTATCTGAGGTAGGTTCGCTTTCTGTAGATATAGCTTAATTTTTTCTTCTTGACTATTCTCTTGAAAGTAGTTTTCCATAGTAGTCTTGTATAATTTTTTTCTTCTCCTCATTTCCATAGCAAACCTGTCCTCCTTTATTTATTAATTGACTAATCCTTCTTGCTTCTCTTTCCTTTCTCAGTTTATAAGCTAGCCATCTGCCTGGTTTGTTTGCATCTTCAAAGTAATTCTGTTTGGCATTTTTAATTTTTTGTGCTAATTCTTCTTTTTCCATTAGTCCCATTTTATTTTTAATTATATCCATTTTATTTTTAATATCTTTTTTGTGGGGACTTCTGTAAGTCTTTTTCCAATCATTTATAGTCATCCTCTAATGTCTTAAATGTCTTTTTCTATTTTATGTTTCTTCTCCTTGTATAATCTATTATCAAGCCTCTTGTGTAGGCCTTCATCATGTCCCAGAGATTCTGTAAAGATGTATCCTCTTTTCTATTTTCTTTGAAAAAGAAAACAAGTTCTTTCTCTATTTTCTGTTTAAAGTCTTTTTCTTTTAATATATTATTTAAAGTCCATCTAGATCTCTTGTATCCTTTCCAAATAACTGACACTGGATTATGATCGGACCAAGTGCTTGTTTCTATTTCAATCTGTCATACATTAGTCAATAATTCTGCTGACATCCATATCATATCTATTCTAGACCAGGATGTATGCCTGTTTGAATAAAAAGTATATTGCTTACTTTTCGCATTTCTCTCTCTCCATGCATCTTTTAAATTAAATTCTTCTATTATTCGAAGGAAGGATTTTGGTAGTATCTAACTTTCTTTGTTGTTTTCTGTGTTTTATAATCCAACCAGTCATTCATTATTCCATTAAAATATCCCATCATACAAATATTAACATAGTCTAATTCAATTATTTTCGTGTGTAATTTTCTGTAGAATTCTTCTTATCATTCGGGGCATAAATTGCAATTAGAAGTGTTTTAACGCTGTTATCCGTTATTTCTACCATCAGAATCCACCCATTATCTTCTGTGTAGATTAGTTCTGCCAAAATTGTTTCTTTAATATATAATACCACACCTGTTTTTTTGGATTGTGCCAGCGACGTAAATAATTTCCCCAGTATTCCTTGTTTTAGTATATATTCATGTTGTTTTTTAATATGTACTTCTTGTAAGCAGATTATGTCAAATTTCAATTTTTCTAATTTGTGAAATACTTTCCTTCTTTTAGTAGCCAAATTAAGTCTATTTATGTTAATCGAAATCAATTTTCTTTCATCCATGTTAAGCTTTATAAGAGGGTTTTATTGCTCTAGTAGATCTCAATTCTCGTTCTCTGGGTTCACCGCCTACTGCACCTTTTTCTTTTTCAATTACTGCTATAGACTCCTCTTGAAATTCAATCAGTGACTCTTCCTTTCTTCTTCCTCCCTTCCTCTAAAGTGTTCTAAGTAGAATAGCTCAGCTTTTTCAACTGTGTCAATTCTGTGTCTTTGTTCCTGCCAAGTGAACAAGAGGCCTTCTGGCATCAACCATCTGTAGTTTACTCCTCTTTTAAGTAACTCTTGAGTCAAGAATAAATATTCTCTTCTCCCACAAGCTGCTCAGAGCATCCAGTAGTGGGAGGTGCTTCAGTCTCTGCTTGTCTAGGCTGGGCTTAATTTGCGGAACGCTCCTCCTCCTCCACGGGACTCCTCCCCAGCTTTCCCTAGTTTTGGCTCAGCCTCGTGATAGGCAGTGCTTTTCATTACTCCTTGGCCGAAACAGGAGAATTCTCGTTAAGGTTTGCAGACAGTCAATTTCCTCTTTGTCTAACAATTGCTCTTTGACTTACCGACGCTGCCTTTGTCAACTGGCCGACGGGGATCGCATTATCAGGAAGCGCTTCTTGCGCTCCTAAGCACAGGGAGGCTTCGATTTCATTCTGCCCACTCCCCACCGCTAGCCCTACCCTTGCCATTGCGAACGCTGTGCCGTTTTAACATACAAATGGCGTGGCTTTTCTCTCTCGCTCTCCCAAGTCGTATCGAAGTTTTTTCCCCCAGAATGCTGTTTAGGGGTAGAGGTGTAATCACCTGGTTATTTTCACCCCTCCCAGCCGGTTCAGCCCTAAGGGAAAGCTGTTGGAGCTTATCCCTTTTCACGGTGGGAGATTGCTTCTGGCATGTGCGCCACAAATAAGCCGGTCACCATTTTTGCTGTAAGGGGACCGCGTGGCCATGCTGAGTGCTAATTCAGTAGACTGTATGAGGTAATCCTTATTCCAGATTAAGGGGTTTTTTACACGAAATAACCCGAGGAATCATCACAACCTTGTTTCTAACTTTATTCAAGGCCTTTGTTAATTCGTGTTGTTGGCTCAACCCTCACAGTTCTCCCTATCCAGTGGCGCAACAGCGAGCACCTAGGCCAGCGTCCGCCTGTGCAGGGAAGCTGTTGAAGGCCTGTGAGTGATAATTTGGCCTGCTAGGCATTCTCAATTTGGCTGATTGGGACACCCAAATTTGATATATATTTGCATATAATAATACTAATATAATCATAATAATCATACCAATATAATAATACTAGCAATATCATAACAATAATACATTATTATTGTTGAGATACAACTCAATTTTGAAACAGATATTCATATTTATATTTTTAAAAAGTGGGGGGGTTGATTTCAGGGCACCCTGTCCATCCTTGGCCAGGTCCCTGGGCACACCAACCACCTACACAATATAGTATTAAATAACGAGCGTACTGTTCATTCTATAATCAAAATGGCAGGGGGTAGTGGTTCACACACCTCAACTTCAAGGGGCAAGTCTAAATCTCAACACAATCCTAAGCAAAAAAAAGGGACCTCTAAGGCATCAGAAAAAGATGCCAACAGGCACCACAAGGCACTGGAAAAACAAATAGATAAGTGCACACGGGAGGCACACAGGACCTCTCAAGCTTCCTCACCCCACAGTCCAGAGCCGTCCTCCTCTTCCCCCCTCCTCCCCCCCCCAGATCTCTCCCTCTCATCCAGGTGCAGCGTGGCTCCCCAGAGTCAACAGGCCCAGTCAACTCAATCACTAACCATGTGAAGGATACCCGAAGCGACGTTCACACCAACGGCTGCCGGACTTCGACAGAAACAATCTCTTCCAGACGAAGTGCCAGAGCAAATGAAGACCTGGATGGAGATGGCTATCTGTCAGGGAATCACAGCAGGCCTGCAACATGCGGTTCTGACCAGGGATCATCCTGCACCCGCTGAGTATGATTTGCAATGAGTTCGATCATTGGCCAGGTCGGAGCAACACTATACCCAGGTACAGTTTCAAGGGGGTATGCTCCTCCAGGGGCCGCAGGAGGAGCAGGAGGAGGCAGAAGAGGTGGAACACATTGAGCAGGTGGAACAGAGTGAATCAGAATCAATACATGATACTGACCCGGCCATGTCAGAAACGGACCCCTTAGAAAGGGGGATGTCTGAGAATGAGGGCCTTGTTCCTGACCAACCTGTATTTACAGGCTTATTCCGGCCACAACCTTTCAAATCTCTCTTGTTCAAGGCCGAAAACACTGCACGCCTGGACAAGCTGGCCCCTTCTACCATACCAACTCCATCAGACGAGGGAGCAGAGGATCTCATCTTCAACCAACCTGTAATTGAGGCAGACGTGATTCCAGTCCTTCACATGTTTGCAGACTTGGTACAGAAACAGTGGGCTTCTGTAGCAGTGTACCTGGCCCCCACGGGTTATGACAGGAAATTCTTTAATTTGGCCCCAGATTTCTTAAAATTGTTGAATACTCCCGAGGTAGACGAACCCATTGTGGGATTAGCATCCTCATCCTCCATTCCCAGTGAGGCACTGGAGGCATTAAAGCTGGAGGACAAACGGGCTGAGCTAGCCCTACGCAGGGCCCATCAGTCTGATGCATGGGCCATCAGAGCGGCCACTTCCTTCTTTACCTGTTCTTCCCTTAGATGCTCCGGCTATTACGGGAGCATGTCCCCAATTCTAACATCAGAGGACACCAATACATTGCAAAGCTTATAGCAGCCGCTGAATTCTCAGTTGATGCAACCTTTCATGCAGTTAAGTTTTCAGCAAGAGCCATTACTTCACGTCACAGCACGACGCTTGCTATGGTTAAAGAATTGGCAAGCAGATATTATGCATAAATGCAAGCTCGCTTCATCTCCTCTTGCAGGAGACAGACTGTTTGGCCCTTCCCTTGATGCGCTATTTATTGAGACTCAAAACAAAAAGAAAATTTTACCTTCCCTCTTTCGAAAGTCAGACCCTAGAAATCCTCAGTCCTTTCGGAGGGGATCCTTTCGGCCCTTTTATCAGGGTCCATTCTCAACCAGATACCAGAGACCCCCACCTTTCTGATCAGGGCAACAGCCAGAGAAGTCAGACTTTGGGGATAGGAACCGAAGGGGTGGCCAATCCAAGAGATCCTTCCGAGGAGCGGGAAATAGATCTTTCCGGTGTCCAAGATAACCCCATGGACCCAGCTCCCATTGGCAGCCACCTTAAATTATTTGCAGACCAATGGGACTCCTCAACATCTGATTCCTGGGTCAGAGACACAATCAGATTCGGACTCACACTGGAGTTTCAATCCGTTCCCCCAGACTTTTTTATGTCATGCCCTCTTTCCAGAGATCCAGTTAAACGAAATTTTATGGAAACAGCTATTCAGCACCTACTGGACATACGAGCCATCCAACCAGTAGCTACCGACCAATGAGGGTGAGGTTTCTATTCACATCTTTTCATTGTTCCCAAAAGTTCAGGGGGGTGGAGAGCAATCTTGGATTTGAAATGCCTTAATCAATTTTTAATGTATCGCAAATTTAAAATGCACACCCTGCAATCTATTTTACTTGGTATCAGAAAAGGTGACCTCCTTACATCCATAGATCTGACAGAGGCGTACTTACATATTCCCATTTGGCCTTCCCACCATAAATTTTTACAATTCTGTTATAATAATCTTCATTTAGAATATGTGGCTCTTTCTTCTAGACTAGCCTCTGCCCCCAGGACCTTCACAAAGGTTCTCGCAGCCCTCGCTGCTCATCTCCGGGGTGTCACCATACGACTGCAGTGTTACCTCTGTCAGGCTTCGCTGATCGTGCCCAACACATTGCCAGCCACCTAATAGGGAGTGGGAGATGAGCCTCCGAATCTGCGCCTCCTACCCGACTAGCTGTTCCCCTCACTGAAACAACACAGGACTGTGCTGTTCCAGTCACAGCGTGTAACGATGTGGATCCATTGCAAGTTCCTGCTGAACTATCTTTAATTGCAAGGCACCAGGATTGTATTGCATTCCACCGATGGGGGGGGGGGGAACTAATCTTATTGTGGTTTCCTTTTCTTTGGCTTATGAGTCAGCACTTCGGGGTTAGGTGTGTTCTGGACGTCGGATATAGTTGCGATTAGGATTGCGGGGTGGCGGCGCATGGGGTTAATTAGTTAGGCGGATGCTAGTTTGGGAATAGGAAGGGGATGGAGCATAAAAGGCACTGAGAGGCGTTCACTCTCAGCGCTGGCTTTGCTCGGGATTGCTGTTGTTTGCCCACTAGAAGAAAACAATCTACAATGAACTACTTTTCAGCAAACCTGTGAGTAAATGTGTTTGTTGACTGAGTTTCTGGATTTCCGAAATAGGGCTTACAGAAAGCCAGCGCTCACTGTTACAGTATCTAGACTAACTGCATGAAACGTATTGAAAACGATTAGTTGAGGAGAATGGCTGAAGGGACGGAACAGAAATGGATTGAGGAGGAGGACACAGAAGACGTTGAGGAGGAGGGGGAAAAGGGCAGGTGCTGCCATCTGGTGGAGAAAAAAAATAAGATGTTGAGCCACTGGTATTGCAACCAGTGGTCAGACCAAAGATATTCAAGGAACAGAAAAAAGGAAATGTCGGTGAGCCTAGCTTCACTCAGCAGCAGAATTCAGGAAAAGATTTTTATCCACCAGACCATCTTGAGGATTGGAAGGTCAGGCATTGGCCAGGCTAGGGAGAAAGCTGGCTAATAGCCCCTGGCAGTGAGATGTTAGACATACTAAAAATGCAGTTTGGGGAACTTACTTTGCATGGACCTAATACAAAGAGTATACTGGATAAGAGATTGGGGAAATATAAGAAAAAAGAACCATTATTTACATCCAGTCCATTAGGGCTCCAGGAATCAGAGGTTGGAAGGAGACTGGAACAATCAGATTTACGTCCTGGAAATATGACTGCTACACAACTTGGCGAAGAACAAAGGCAGTCAATGAGGACTAGTGGATTAGAATGACAAGAGATGGACTATGGAGCCCGTTGGGATGCCCAGCCACAGGGACGATGGGTTCCTCCCTTAACAGCAAGCTTTGATGGAACTCCAAGTAAGGTGGCTATCTTTCTAGGACAAGTATTAAATCATTTTGAGTTATATGGCCACTACTATACCTCACATTGGTCTATGATAGTAGTGATTACAGGAGTCTTGGTTGGAGAGGCCCATGATTGGGCGGCTGATTTGTACCGTCATAGGGCAGAAGAATTAGCAGATGTAGGTCAATTCTTGGCTGCTTTGAGGTTTTGTTTTGAAGACAATACAGCTGACAAACAAGCAGAGGAGGATTTGTTAGCAACCAAGCAAAAGGGTCGGTCGGCTCGGGACCATGTAGGGGAGTTTAGGAGGCTGGTTAGTAAACTACCATTCATACCGGAGAGTTTGTTAATCCATCTGTTTAGAGAAGGCCTGGATAGTAATTTAAACGAAGCTTGTCTTTATCGTGGTTTGTGGCAATCAAATTGGACGATGGTTTACGTCGATTGCACCCAAGTCTGGAAGGGATTACACCATCAATAAGGCCTTTAGGTACTATTACAAGGCAATTATACAGGCAAACTCCAATTCAAAGGGGCAGAGACAGAGGGACGTTTTGGTGTTTTCGTTGTGATAGGCCCGGTCACAGGGCCATGGAATGTCCTGTACCGCCATTAACCATGACGAAGGGCCCCAACTGCCTTCATCTTTGCATCGAGATAAACCAGGGAGACAAGAATGGAAGGAGTGTGAGAGGGCGAGAGGAATAGTGAGTAACCCACCCGGAAGCCAGAGTGCAGAAGAACCATTTACTATTCCATCCAATACTTTGTGTGAAAGTGAAATGGAGAGTATTATGCCTGACGATCCTATGGTAAGTAGCCCTATTAATCCTTTTATTATACCTGTGTCTCTGTGGAATAAACGTACTAATTACACTGTTCAAGTGGGGGCATTAATTGATTCAGGATGTACAAGGTGTCTAATTACTAATGCGGCGGTGGAGAAATTGCAGTTATGGGTTATTAAATTGGATGTTCCAATTAAGTTTGAACAGGTGGATGGGTCTATACTAGGTGGAACTCCAGCAACTCAAAGGACAGAATATATCAAAAATGGTTATGGGAGAGCACTGGGAATAGATTTCTTTTGTGGTGGTTTCTCATATGAGTGAAGCATTAATTTTGGGATTGGCATGGCTGGATAAATGGGAACCGACCATACATTTGGAGAATGGCTATCGAAAGATATGATTAGTGGCTGGTCCTTATCCACCAGAGCATAATGAAAAACATCTGATAGCTAGTAAATTGTTAAATGAAAAAACTCAATGAATACCCCAACATCAATATCCCAGTGAATATGCAGATTTGTCTGATGTATTCAATGAAGAGGGCATTGATTGCTTGCCACCTCATTGCACTACGGACTGTGCCACAGAATTAATTCCAGGGGTTCCTTTGCCTAAACTACGGATGTATTCAATGACTCCACATAAGTTAGACAAAATGAGACAGTACATCGATAAAAATCTAAAGAGGGGGTTTATCGCCCCTGGAAGGTCTCATATGGCAGTGCCAGTGTTGTTTCATGAGAAGGATGGAGGACTTTATGTGTCGACTATAGAGGCCTAAACGCGGTCTGTCTGGAACCATTGTACCCATTACCACTGATTAAGGACTTACTATCTACCTTGGCAAAAGGACGTATATTTACAAGACTCGATTTAAGAGAAGTGTACTATAGAGAGAGAATACGGATGGGAGATGAATGGAAAACAATGTTTAATTGCCCTCTCAGTAGTTATTATTTCAATGTGATGCCATTTGGCTTACAGGGGGCTCCAGTGGTCTTTATGCAATTGATAAACAAAGTGTTCCACGAACATTTTTTTTCAATAAAAGTTTTATTTAAGTTTTCACAAAACATACAAATACAAATAAAATATCTTTTGAGAACAGCATGACCCCGGGTTATCACTTCTCCATACAAACATAAACTCAATACATATTTATCTTATACATTCTAATCCATATCTTATAACTATTTTCGCAATTTCCATATCTTATAACTATTTTCATCTTTAAAATTCAGGTTCCAGATACCTCAAATAGATGTTCTCCATTCAACCCAGTCAAACTTTCTCCTTTAAATTTCCTCCTGCACAATCTTGTCCAGTTGGGTTCTTCTTTGAGGTAGCAATTTCTGACCACCGCTGCAACCTCCTTGGGAAAGGGAGTAATGGCCAGCTGAGGAGGAGAGATGCGGCTCTCCTCAATCCCGCTGATGGCTCCCCCTTCTTCACCACCTGTACGGGGTGGCTTCAGCCCTGAATCCAGGTGGCTCAGAGCGCTCCAGCGGCGAGCACGGATCAAAACTGTGGACGATCACGATTTCGGTCCATCGCCGAAGAAGCCCAAACTGGAAGTCCCCATTGCACAAACATTTATATAGGGGCGTTTTGGTTTATCTGGATCATATTTTAATTTATTCGGATAATGAATATGAGCATATTCAATTAGTGCGACAGGTGCTTTGATAATTGCTGGATGCCCAGTTATATGTCAAATTGTCGAAATGCAAGTTTCACACCCGGCAGTTGGACTATTTAGGATATCGCATATCTGCACAGGGTGTCATGCCCCTGGTGGAGTCTGACTCTGAGGAAGAGGAGGAACAGCCAACAGGGAGTGGGAGTGTGGCTCCAGAGGTGGTGGAGGAGGCTGGGGAAGGGCAGAGGCCAGCTGAGCAGTCAGAGGAGGATCCAGGCCCATCCCCTATCCATCCTAGGTCACGCAGGGAGGAGAGGATCAGGGAAAAGCGAGGTCTACTCAAGAGGAGATTACCATGATCCTCCTCGTGGCTTGCAGGTGGGAGCTATGTATATAAGTTTGAAACTGCGCAGTTAGAATTGCTGAAGTCAATTAGTGTTCACCTTGAAAGAGGCTTATCTTTGCTGGCGTTCTTTGGACTTTTCTCGGTTATTTTCCTGGAGTTTATAATTAGTTATCTCGGCTTGCTTCAGAACTCGCATCAATGCGGTTTGTTTTGGTTTTCTGTTTCCCTCATTATTTACTTTTGTGACTTTAAACTGTGCCTAATAAAACAGTGAAGTTAAGTTGAAGGCCTTACCGGACTTTCATGTATGTTTTGGGTTTTGGGTTATTTTGAGAGACTACAGGTCATCACACAGGGTATTGAAATGGACCCCACAAAAGTTAAAGCTGTGTTGGAGTAGAAAGCCCCGAACACAAAGAAACAATTACAAAGTTTTTTGGGGTTTGCAAATTTCTATCGTCAATTTATACCCCGCTTTGCTGACATAGCTTTACCCTTAACTGAACTATTGTGTACTGAATCTATTGATATTGAAAAATCAAAAACAAGAATTGGATTACCATGGACTACAACATGTCAGGAGGCTTTTGAAAATTTAAAGCGTTTGTTTGCTCAAGAGCCAGTGTTGAAACACCCTGATCCGAATCTGCCATTTGTTATCCAGGAAGATGCAAACGATGTGGCAGTGAGAGCTGTCCTATTGCACACAAACATAAGAGGACTGTTGCAGCCGTGTGGTTATACATCCAGAAAATTTAGTTCGACTGAACGCAACTGGGCAATTTGGGAGAAGGAGGCATTTGCAGTTCGTTGGGCCTTGCTCACCTGGAGACATTTAATGGAGGGAGGTCCACATCCGTTTGAGGTGTGGACTGATCATAAGAATTTGGAAGCATTGCAAAGTCCACGCCGATTATCCCCAAAGCAGGTTAGGTGGGTGTTGTATTTTAAATGGTTTAATTTTACATTAAAATATGTTCCATCGGGAAAAAATTTCATGGCGGACGCCTTATCGCGGCTTCCTCAATACAATAACCAAAGGGATAATATAATACAACCACTTATACCATGCAGTAGCCATGCCGAGTCATTAAAAACTACTATACTCACCAGTGACTGGCCTACTATATTAGCAGAAGATCAATGGTTGATCGATAATAAAAGTCAAGTTGAAATGAGAAATGGGATTGCGTGGCGAAAGGATAAAATGTATGTTCCGAATAGTCTACGATCGACAGTACTGAAACGTTGTCATGATGATAAAACAGCAGGACATTATGGGTTTCTAAAAACATTGCACTTAGTGAAACGACAATTTTGGTGGCCAGGTATGAGGACAGATATAGAACGCTATGTGAAATCATGTCCTACCTGTATGGTTAATAAAATAAAAATAGGGAAACCATCAGGATTATTGCAAACAGTGTCTGAGCCCATGAAACCTTGGCAAGACATTGGTATGGATTTCATAGTGGAACTACCAGAAACTCATGGCTACGACGTTATATGGACTGTCATTGATTTATTTTCCAAGCAGGCACATTTCATCCCTCGTAAAGGATTGCCTTCTGCTAGGAAATTAGCAGATTTATTCATAAAGCATGTTTATAGATTACATGGTGTACCGCACAAAATCATATCTGACCGTGGAGTACAGTTCACAGCAAAATTCTGGAGAGAATTTATACACGATTGGGTCGACCCAAGGATTAAGTACAGCTTACCACCTGTGTACCAATGGAGCTGCGGAATGAGATGCTGCTGCTATAGAGCAATATCTACGGTGTTACATAAATTACCAACAGAGTAACTGGGTGGACCTACTTCTGTATGCTGAAATAGCATACAATAATACAATCCATAGTAGTACAGGATTTTCTCCATTTCAGATAGTTAGTGGTATGGAGTTTGTACCAATACCGGAATGGCCTCATGCAATTCAGGAACCAAGTACTGTTTCAACCTGGGCGGGTAAGATACGGAAACAATGAGAAACAGTAAAAGTTGCCTTAAAACAAGCACAAGCAGAGTACAAACGTCAGGCGGACAAAAAACGATCCGCACAAGTCCAATATAATGTAGGCGACTGGGTATATCTCTCAATGAAATACATACACTTGGGTCTTGCTAATAAAAGATTAGGTCCAAAATATATTGGACCGTTCTTAGTGATATGAGTTATAAATCCGGTCACAGTTGGGCTTCGACTACCTTCACGTTTTAAAAGGATTCACCCGGTATTTCATATCAGTCTTCTTAAACAAGCTGATATGACTAGACAAGAGCCCAGAGTAAGGACCCCTGGCCCAATCCATGATGATCATTACGAGATTAAGGAAATATTTGATTCCCGACGTCGGCAAGGAATCCTACAATATTTAGTGAGGTGGGAGGGCTATCCGTTAGCAGATGCCTCATGGGGATCATATAAAGATGTGTCTGCTACTTGTCTATGTCAACAATTCCATAAAAAATATCCTAAGAAGGCAGGCGGGAGGTATGAACAAGAGGCATTACATCATCCTAACCATATTCCCTTTATTACAGACGGAGCCATGGTAGAGGGGGCCACCTGTCGGGCTTCACTGATCATGCCCGACACATTGCAAGCCACCTAATAGGGAGTGGGAGATGAGTCTCCGAATCTGCACCTCCTACCCAACTAGCTGTTCACCTCACTGAAACAACATGGGACTATTGGCTGTTCCAGTTACAGCGCGTAACAATGTGGATCCATTGCAAGTTCCTGCCGAACTATCTTTAATTGCCAGGCATAAGGATTGTATTGTGTTCCAATGATGAGGGGGGGAACTCATCTTATTGTGGTTTCCTTTTCTTTGGCTTATGAGTCAGCACTTCGGGGTTAGGTGTGTTCTGGACGTCGGATATAGTTGCGATTAGGATTGCAGGGCGGCGGCGCGTGGGGTTAATTAGTTAGGCGGATGCTAGTTTGGGAATGGGAAGGGGATGGGGCATAAAAGGCACTGAGAGGCGTTCACTCTCCGCGCTGGCTTTGCTCAGGATTGCCGTTGTTTGCCCACTGGAAGAAAACAATCTACAATAAACAACTTTTCACCAAACCTGTGAGTAAATGTGTTTGTTGACTGAGTTTCCGGATTTCTGAAATAGGGCTTACAACCTCAATATCGTAATTTTGTCATCTTCTGTTCATCAAGCAGTCATAGATACTCAGACTACATTACAATCCCTACAACTACACGGGTTCTTAATCAATTGGGAAAAGAGTCATTTAACACCTTCGACTCGATTGATCCATCTGGGGGCAGTCATAGATACAATGGAAGGCAAAGTTTTCCTGTCATCAGATAGACAAAACAGCATTCATCAATTAGTTAAGGAGATCAGGGTTCATAAGAGGTTGTCCCTAGCTGATCTATCAAAATTGTTAGGCAAGATGATCTCATGTATATCTATTATTCCTTGGGCCCGGCTCCACACTAGATCCCTCCAGTGGTTCCTGCTCCCGTACCAGCGATCTGGCCGAAGCAACTCCAAATTCAAGGTCAAGGTTCCATCACAGGTCCTCATATTTCTCCTCTGGTGGACCAGACCAGCCATAAACAAAGGTTGTCTATTCAAAGAACCCCACAGACTTACCATCACCACCGATGCCAGCCTGACTGGGTGGGGAGCTTACTTTCAATTGCTCACAGCCCAAGGCCGCTGGTCCTCCATAGAACAGTCATGCAGCATAAACTGGCTGGAGCTTCGAGCAGTACACCTGGCTCTCTGCAGCTTCTTTCCACAGGTACGCAATCAACACATATTAATATTGACCAACAACGTAACTGTGAAAGCTCACATAAACAAACATGGGGGAACTCAGTCGAAACACCTCATGCGAGAAATGGAGCGTTTGTGTCGTTGGGCAGAGAGCAACCTGATTTCCATCAGAGCAGAACACATTTCATGACTGTCGAATACACAGGCAGATTGGCTAAGCAGGGCCATGATAGATCAATTGGAGTGGCGCCTCCCTCCGACCCTCTTTCAAGAGGCGGTCAGGACATTTGGGCAGCCAGTGGTAGACCTGTTCGCTTCCCCCCTCAATGCTCAGCTCCCGAGATTTCTTTCCAGGTACCCCTTGCAAGGAGCAGAGAATTTCAATGCGCTCCGTTGCCGTTGGCCCCTGGGACTTCTGTACGCATTCCCACCACTTCCACTGATCCCCAAGGTCATCCAGAAGCTGCTCGACGAGAGGGCAGAGCTGGTAGCTCCCTACTGGCCCGGACGGTTGTGGTTTGCAGACCTCCGCAGTCTAGCCGTATCACCACCATGGAGAATTCTGCCAAACAGGGTCTTGTTTACCTAGGGACCCCTTCAACATCCCGACCCTCAATGGTTGCACCTGACCGTCTGGAGGTTGAGCGGAGTCATCTGAAGAGCAAAAAGTTTTCCAACAGAGTTATCACCACCATCCAAGCTGCCAGACGCCCCTCAACAACTCGCATCTACAATGCCACGTGGTCCAGTTTCTGCAAATGGTGTACCAAGTCTCAAATTGATCCCAAGTCTCAAATTGATCCTCTCAAATTGATCTGTGGCTCAAATCCTAGCGTTCTTACAAGAGGGGTTTGACAGGGGATTATCACCTAATACGTTGAAAAGACAAGTGGCGGCCTTGGCGTCAGTCGTCACTTATGAAGGTCTCCTATCTCTTTCCCATCATCCATGCATACAGTGTTTCCTCGAGGAGCCACAAACTTACTCCTGCCAACCGTTATCCCACTTGGGATTTTAACAAGGTCCTTCTTGGACTCACTAAGTGCCCTTTCAAACCTTTGCAATTGTCAAGTCTCCAATTTCTGACGTATAAAGTAGTTTTTCTCGTAGCGATCACTTCCGCTCATATTTCAGAACTGGCAGCCTTGTCAATCAGACAAGATCTTAGTGTCTTCCATTCCGACTGGGTCGTCCTTCGTCCTGATCCTACGTTCATACCCAAAGTTAATTCAGCCTTTCACAGGGCACAAGAACTGATACTTCCTAATTTTTGTCCCAGACCATCCCAAGGGTTGGAACGACAATGGCATCGGCTGGATGTGAGGCGAGCATTGCGAATATATATTCACCGCACAGCGCCTTTCAGAAAAACAGCTTTATTTGTGTCCTTTCAGCCCAACACTCAGGGATGCAAGGTCTCATCCTCCACAATAGGCTGTTGGCTACGGGCTGCAATAGTGAAAGTGTATCAGACTCAATCACTACAGGTTCCCAGGGGCATAACAGCTCATTCAATAAGGAGTGCTGCAACATCAGCAGCATGGACCACGCAGGCACCAATCACTGACATCTGTTGTGCCGCAACCTGGGCCTCTCCATCACCTTTCATTAGGCATTATAAAATAGATGTGTTTGCATCAGCTGAGGCCTCCTTTGGCAGAAGGGTTCTGCAACAGGTCCACAGGGACCAGGAGGGAATCCCAAGACAGATGGAGTCCCTCCCGTAGGACAGGCCAAGCTTTGGTATGTCCCACTACTGGATGCTCTGAACAGCTCGTGGGAGAAAGGGCGTTGGTACTTACCTGACACGCCCGTTCCCTTTGAGCTGCGAAGAGCATCCAGCCCCACCCTCTTCCGTCTGGTGGGATCCTGTTTCGGCCAACGGATGTTAGTGTATTAAGGGCAAGGGTGTTTGTTTCTCTTGTCTTCGCCAAAACTGGGGAACACTGGGGAGGAGTCCCGTGGAGGAGGAGGAGCATTCCGCAAATTAAGCCCAGCCTAGACAAGCAGAGACTGAAGCACCTCCCACTACTGGATGCTCTTTGCAGCTCAAAGAGAACGGGCGTGTCAGGTAAGTACCAACACCCTTTCTCATCTCTCTTACTCTTCTTGGTATCTGTCTCAGCACAATTTCTTTGTCTTTATATTTTAGTGTTTTCTCTCTCACCACCTAGAGTATCTGTGTCTTAATAATCTTCTTAGTAAATCTCATGTGAACTTCTCTTGGTATTCTATTCCTTGTTGCGTATCTTGTATAGACACGAAACACTTCATCCATCCCATCCATCCTTTTTTCTTTGGTTATTTCCAGTGCTTCTGCCAATATTTCTGCCATTATTTCAGCAAGGTTTTCACCTTTCCCTTCTTCTATATTTTGAAATCTTAGATAAAATTCTGATTTATCTATTTCCCATCCTAATGGTTCACATCTGCCCTTCTTGACATCGCTCAATCGAATATCAATGTCTCCAATTTTCTTATCTCTTTGTATATCTTCATTTTTAAAAAAATCTGTCTTCACATTTCATCATCTGTTGACTATTTTCCACTTTCTCATCTCTCTTCTGGATTCCTTGCATAATCATCTGTAATGTCACTTCCTTCTCTTTCTCTTTTTCTTGTTGTAATATTGTCTGTATAGATCATTATCCTCCAGATGGTGAGGGGGTTGGTATCGAAGAAGCTGGAGCTGTTGTCTTTCTACTCATCTTGTAATGCTTATCTGTAAAGAAAGAGAGAAAAAAAGAAAAAAAAGAGGAAAAAACAAAAAAAGGAAAAAAAGATGAAGGCAAACAGTTGCCACTCCAAAGGAAAAAAGGAAAAAGAAAGTCTTCAGGCACTTGTATACCTTAATCCAATTAGTTATAATGGTAAATGTAAAAAGTAAAAAATCAACAATAAAATAGGGAAAAAAGAGAAAGAGAAATATTCTATATGTTCCTCTTAATAAACAAAAATAAAAGATTTACATTCTGGTTCCTGGTTTAAAAAGTCAAAATCCAATTAAAGAGAAAAAAAGCCCAACTAGTGGGGGGGCGGGGGTAGAAAGGGAGGCAAAAGCTTTCTTTTTGTGTTTATCAGCTGGTGCTGTAAATAATTTTCCCAGTTTCGGACAATCTAGGAATTTCTCCTCACTTTTCCTAATGTGTGTTTCTTGTATGCAAATTATATCAACATTTTGTTTTATTAGTTTGGTTAGAATCCTTTTCCTTTTAGCTCTTGAATTTAGGCCGTTTATATTAATGGAAAGAATTTTCCTTCCTTCGTCCATTTACTTAAGTCTGCCTCGCTTTTTGTCTCGTAACTCTACGGCTCTCTTCTTGTGATTGATATGAAGTTGTTTCTTCTCTTTCTCGTTGTAAGTTGTCTTTCCCTTGAATTTGGACAGGTCTTTCTTCTTTGTTCCTGTGGCGGTTACGATCTTCCTGCATATTCTTTTGGATTTTCTCCCTAGTGAGTTGGTCCTCCGTGGTTGAGACAACAATGGGAATACAGGTGACAAAAAAAATTAAATACTTAGG
>NW_020769555.1:84065-101758 GCF_900518735.1 Pseudonaja textilis
ATATAAAATGTTTTATAGATGGCACCTGCCCCCTTCGAGATTGGCGAAGATGCACCCCAACACGAGCCCCAAATGTTGGAAATGTCAAAATATAGAAGGTACCTTCTTCCACATGTGGTGGTCATGCAAGGAAACCCAGAAGTACTGGCAAAAAATTAGGCACTCGCTAGAGGAAATAACCAAGGAACAAATTGAGTACAAACCAGAGTCCTTCCTTCTAGGAATTTTTGATAAACAAATATCCAAAAAATCAAAGTATATTACAATCCATATCTTAACCGCGGCCAGACTGGCATTTGCCCAGTGCTGGAAACTACCCTCTATCCCCACTGAACTTATGGTTATTCAGAAAATTTTACAATGCGCTGAAATGGACAAACTAAACCAAGCGTTAAAAAATAAAGAATCCTCAACCTATTATAGCAATTGGAATCCTTTGTATAATTGGCTAAACCAAAGATAGATCACCTCTAGGAAAATTAAGGCCGAGGGCCTCCGAAGCAGAGATAAAGAAAAGCACCGCCGATGATAGTTTTGAAGAAGAAAGGACCTTACAGACAGTCACAAAAAATATGGTTTTATTATAATTGTTTTCCCTACTCTTTCCCCCCCTTCCCCTCTTTCCTCTCTCAAGCCTCCCTCTCTTTCCCTCTTGGCCTATGCCAAGACCTGTTTGTCTTTTTGTTGTATATAATTTGTAGCTGTGTTGTTTTTTTAAAAAAGTAAAATTAATAAAGTTTTTTCTAAAAAAAAAGAGAGAGAGAGAGAGAGAAACAGGGAGCCGTTGGAACCAAGACAACAGAAACAGGCGACGGAAAGAAACATGCAACGGAAGGGAAGAAACACACTAGACGATGACCATCGGACTACTACAACACGACAAATGCCAAAAAAGTGTATGTCCAGGTCATCATAGAAGGCCAGCCATGCCGGATGGAAGTGGACTCAGGCTCATACTTGTCAGTGGTATCGTGGGACACCATAAAAAGACTGATACCAGACATGAGCTGGGAAGAACTCGAAAAACAAACACTAACGCTGAAAGACTACCAGGGGAACAAAATCCCTGTAGTAGGTAACGGAAAATTCAAGGTAACATTCAAAAAATACACCAGAGTCCTTCCACTAACCATAGTCGACTGGAATCGACCTAGCCTATTGGGACTGAATGGTTTGCACCATTAGGAATCGAAGTCACAGGGATAAACAGCATAACCGAGACAGAGTGGGAAGATGACCTGATGGAAGAATTCCGAAACATGTTTGACGGAGAATTGGGCAAGTACCAGGGGTCCCCAATTTCCTTTAATCTAAACCCAAACATATCCCCCATAAGACTAAAGGCGAGGTGGGTTCCTTTTGCACTAAAACCAAAAATCGATGAGCAATTGGATAAACTCATCACACAAGGGGTTTTAGAACCAATTGACCACGCTAAATGGGAAACCCCAATTGTTACACCAATTAAACCTAATAGGTTGATGCACATCTGCAGGGACTACAAAGCGACCCTTAACCACACGCTCCAACAAAGCGCGTACCCGGTTCCAGTGGTACAGCATCTATTACATTCCCTTGGGGGGGGGGGGGGGAAAATTTTCAAAAACGAACCCCTTGCAGAGGCGTACCAACAGTTGCCCATTGACACCGAAACAGTGGAAGCCCAGACAATCGTGATGCACAGGGGGGCATTCAAATGCAACAGACTACAATTTGGCGTCAGCATCGCCCCAGGTGTGTTCCAGAGCTTAATGGAACACCTATTGCAAGGGATAAAGGGGGTGGTACCATACTTTGATGATGTCCTGATATCAACCAGGGACAAAGAACAACTGCGTGACCGCCTAAGGGAAGTCCTAGGCAAATTCAAGGAGGCAGGACTAAAAGTAAAAAAGGAGAAGTGCCAATTAGCTGCCAGCAAAGTTGAATTCCTAGGATACCTTAGAGACAGCGAAGGAATCCACCCCACTGAAAATAAAGTCAGAGCAATCAAGGAAGCCACCAGACCCACAAATAAAACTGATCTGCAAGCTTTCTTAGGACTCATTAACTTTTATAATATATTCCTACCACAGAAAGCAAGCATTGCGGAACCACAACACAGGTTGCTTGACAAGAAAGCAACCTGGTCCTGTGGGCAACGAGAAAAAACAGCATACAAGGAGATAAAAAACTTGATCACATCAGACCGCGTACTAATACAATACAATGAGACACTTCCAAAAACACTAACCTGCGATGCAGGTGAAGTCCTCTGGTCCATAACCTTTCCACGCCACCAAATACTGAAATCAGCCTCGCAACTGGTGTGAATCTCGGATGCTATCCACTTCGTATTCCTCCTCTCCCAGAGGGGCTACTGGGGCCGGCTGTGATGGAGCCGGTCTACGCGGACTGTCGGGCGAGGCAGGGACTAACAGGGAACAATGAAAAACAGGATGGATATGCATGGTCCGTGGCAGGGAGAGACGATAAGCCACAGGATTGATCGCCACCTCGACCGGAAAAGGTCCCAAGTAATGGTGATTGAGCTTTTCCGATGGTCGCATCGTTGGTAAATATTGAGTAGAGATCCAAACCCGATCGCTGACCGCTAAAGGTGGAACATCACGACGATGTCGGTCTGCAAACCATTTATAGTCTTCCTTGGCTCTCTCTAGTTGATCACGGACCATGTGGTGCGTAGCTTTTTTTTTTTTAAATAACTTTTTTTTTATTTTTTAATAACAAGCATAACAAAATAAACATAAACATAACACAAAAAACATAAAAATATCCCTCTTCATAAATTTACATACAGTGCATCGATTGGTTTACCACTTTTTTTTGTGCATCCATTTCCTAGTCACTAGTATAATTATATTACATAATAGCTCATATTATCAATCAATAATTGTATAACCTAATATCATCACTAAAAAAAAAATCATTTATAATTTTGTTAATTCATATTTTAACGAGATAACTATAATTTACTTAACTTATTTTGCAATAAATCATAAGATCATACCAAATCTACCTTGATAATGTTTTATAAAGATAATATCAAGAAAAATTTTTTTTATGCTAAATCGAATATTCTATCATTGTTTTATTATCTAACCACTGATAAAAAAGATCCCAAACTTCATAAAATTGTTTATCTTCTTGTTCTCTGATTTCAAATGTCAATTTACTCATTTCAGCACAATCCAATATTTTCTTAATAATTTCTTCTTCTGATGGAGTTTTCTCACTCTTCCAGTTCTTAGCAAATACAATCCTAGCCGCTGTTAATATATTTACAATCAAATACTTCAAATTTTTATTATATATATCAGGTAAGATTCCCAATAAAAAAATCTCTGGTTTCAAGTCTATATGTGTCTTTGTCATTTTTTCCAACCATATGCGGATTTTAGTCCAATATTTTCTAGCGTCCTCACAAGTCCACCACATATGGTAGTATGAGCCAGGTATCTGATGACATTTCCAACATTTTTCAGATTTGTTCTTAAACATTCTTGCAATTCTTGTCGGGGGAAAATGCCACCTGTAAAACATCTTATACAAGTTTTCCTTATAAGCTGTTGACATTGTCATTTTATAATTTTGAGACCACAATTTTTCCCATTTCTCCAACTCAATCCCATATCCAAAATTCTTCCCCCAAACAATCATCGTTTCTTTAACTTGTTCCTCCTCTAATAAAATTTCCAACAAATAAGTGTATAATTTTTTAATCATTTTTTCATCAGTACCTGTCAAGATCCTGTCTAAATCAATTTATCATAAAATCCCTCCGCTTTAGAATCTATAAGATACCTTGAATGTATTTGCGCATATGAAAACCAATTCATCTTTATGCCTTGTTCTTCTAGTTTTTGCATTGTTTTAAGTTCACTCTTTTCATCCAATATTTCCCCATATCTAACTGTTTGTTCCTTCTCATATATTATAGGATAAGAAAAGGCTTCAATAGTTGATAACCAGACTGGGATTTTCAAATAACATTTTCTCTTAATTTTCTCCCAATTCAACTATAAAGACTCCCTTATATAATGCCTTCTAAAATAGTCCTGCGATTTAGTTCCCTTATACCACAGAAAAGCATGCCATCCCAGTAATAAAACATGCCCCTCTAGTGTCAACAATCTAGTCTTTTTTAATGTTATCCAATCCTTAACCCACATTAAATTTGCCGCTTGGTAATACAACGCCCAGTTCGGAAGGCCAAAACCTCCTCTAATTCTAGCATCTTGCAGAAGTTTTAATTTTATTCTGGCTTTCTTACCTTGCCATATAAACTTCGACACAATTTTATTTAATTCTTCAAAGTAATCTTTACCAAGCCTAATTGGTATGGTTTGGAATAAATATAAAATTCTGGGTAAAATATTCATCTTGATTGTTGAGATTCTACCTATCAATGACAGTTGTAGATTTTCCCATTTTTTCAAATCAAATGCTATCTGTTGTTTAAGTTTAATATAGTTATTCTCTTTCAATGTAGTACATCTTGACGTCAAATATATCCCCAGATATTTAACCTTATTCGTAACTTGAATTTTCAATAAATCTGCCAATTCATCTCTTTGTTTTAATAACATATTCTTTGTCAAGATCTTTGTTTTATCTTTGTTTATTTTCAAGCCGGCCATCTCACCATAAATCTCTATCTTTTCCAGTAGCTTTAAAGCTGTTCCTAGAGGATCTTCCAAAATAAAAACCAAGTCATCCGCAAAGGCTTGCAATTTAAATTCCTCCTTCTTAATTTTCATTCCTTTTATATTTGGATCCTCTCTAATGTTTCTATTCAGCACTTCCAAAGTCAATACAAATAACAAAGGTGATAATGGGCAACCTTGTCTTGTGCCTTTTCTTATATTAATAGAATCTGTAAAATCTCCCTCTATCATCACTCTTGCCGTTTGTTTATCATATATGGCTTCTATTGCTTGAATAAATTTTCTAGCAAAGCCCATCTGTTCCAATAACAAAAACATGAATCTCCAATTCACATTATCAAATGCTTTTTGGGCATCTAAAAATACCAAAGCCATTTGTTTTTCAGGGTGTGCCTCGTAATATTCCAAAGTGTCCAGAATTACCCTCATATTATCCCTAATTTGTCTCCTTGGCAGGAATCCATTCTGGTCAGGATGAATAAAGTTATTTAGATATCTTTTGAGCCTTTCTGCCAAGATGGAAGCAAAGATTTTGTAATCTGCATTCAGTAAAGAAATAGGTCTATAGTTCTTAATTTGTGATGGATCAGCCCCTTCTTTTGGAATAAGTGTGATATAAGCTTCTGACCATGTTTTGGGTATTTTCTTATTTAACATGGCTTCATTCATAACTTCTAACAATGGAGTGCTCAACGATTCTTGTAGTGTTTTATAGAATTCTGCCGGGAGCCCATCTGGGCCTGGTGCTTTTCCATTATTCTGCCTATTAAATGCTTCCGTTAGTTCCATCATTGTTATGGTACTTTCTAACATTTTTTCAGTCTCTTCAGATATCTTGGGTAAGTTAGCATTTTGTAGATAAAGCTTAATTCTTTCCTCATCAAAATCCTCCTGTTTATATAATTGTCCATAAAAGTCTTGGATAGTTATCTTTTTCTCCTTATTACCATAACACATTTGACCTTGATCATCTATTAACTGTACTATTCTCCTAGATTCTTTCTCCTTTCTCAATTTGTATGCTAGCCATCTACCTGGTTTGTTTGCATCTTCAAAATAGTTCTGTTTAGCACTTCTAATTTTTTGTGCCAACTCCTCTTTCTCCGCCTGACCCATCTTATGTTTAATTATATCCATTTTGAATTTAATATCTTTTTTCTGTGGCATATTCTGCAATTCTTTTTCCAGTTTTTTATAATCATCTTCTAAAGCTTTAATAGTTTGCCTCTTCCTAATATTCTTTTTCTTTGTATAGTCCATTATTAATCCTCTCGCATATGCCTTCATTGTATCCCAAACATTCTGCATTGAAGTATCTTCTTTTTTATTTTCAATGAAAAAGAAGGCCAATTCTTTGTCCATCCATTGTGTAAAGTCTTTTTCCTTTAAGATAGCGTTATTTAATGTCCATCTAGATCTTCTTCTTTGTCCTTTCCATTTAATTGTCATAGGGTTATTGTCTGCCTATATACCCGTTTCTATATTTATTTCTTGAATGTTAGATATTAGTTCTGATGAGGTCCAAATCATATCTATTCTGGACCATGATAAATGTCTATTTGAATAAAAAGTATATTGCTGCGTTTTACCATTTCTTTCTCTCCATATATCTTTTAAATTTAATTCATCTACCATTTTAAAAAAGGATTTAGGGAGAGTCTTTCTATTTTGTTTTAATGCTGTCGCTATATAGTCCAATTTATTATCTACAATTCCATTAAGATCTCCCATCATAATTATATTGACATGGTCCAGTCCAATTAATTTCATATGTAACTTTTTATAAAATTCTTCTTGTTTATCGTTCGGAGCATAAATTGCAACAAGTAATATTTTTATATTGTTATCCACTATTTCAACCATTAATACTCTTCCATCTTCATCAGTATAAACCAATTTTGCTACAATAGTTTCTTTAATATACAGGACCACTCCTCTTTTCTTACAGTTAGTCAAGGAAGTAAAAATTTTCCCCAGTTTTGGTCTTACCAATAATCGTTGATGTTGTTTTTTAATATGTACTTCTTGTAGGCAAATTATATCAAATTTTAACTTCTCTAATTTATGAAAGATTTTTCTTCTTTTAATAGCTGAGTTCAATCCATTTATATTCATAGAAATCAATTTTTTTTCCTCCATGGTTATGTTTTATATTTAGGTCTAACAGTTCTTGTGGATCTTACTTCACATTGTTCTTTGGTCTCCATTTGTCCACCTACCGCACCTTCTTCTTTCCCCGGTCTCATCTGGTCTTCTTGAGGCTCAATTGCAAGGGTCTCTTTTTCTGTCTCTATTTCTCTTCTTCCAAAAAATTCGTTGTGGAATATTTCTGCTTTCTCAATTGAGTCGATTCTGTGTCTCTGTTCTTGCCATATAAACATTAATCCTTCTGGGATCAACCATCTATAATTCATGTCTTTTTCCAGTAATTTTTTGGTCAAGAATCGATATTCTCTTCTCATCTCTCTCACTCTTCTGGGGACTTGTTTTAAAACCATAATCTCTTTACCTTTATATTTCAGCACCTTATCTCTTGCGACTTGTAATATTTGTGTTTTAATAGTCTTTTTAGTAAATCTGACATGGATCTCCCTTGGTAGCTTATTCCTCATTGCATATCTTGTGAAAACACGATATATCTCATCTACTCCGTCCATCATCTTTTCCTCTGTTATCTCCAAAGCTCCAGCCAGAATTTCTATCATTACAGCCGCCAAATCCTGTCCTTTTTCTTCAATATTTTGAAATCTGAGATAAAATTCTGACCTATCCATCTCCCACTTCAACATCCCAGTTATATCTTGTTGCACCGTTGTTAATTTGCTAACAATATTTCCAATTGTCTCATCTCTTTGTTTATCTTTCTCCTCAATTTTTTGGAGTCTCTCCTCCTGTTTTGCCATCATCTGTTGAAAGTTTTCAATTTTTTCATCAGTCTTTGCAATTCTTTGTTCAATACTCTCTGTTCTTTGGTCGATGCTTGTTTTAAGTTCTTGTATTCCTTGTATAATCGTCGCTAGATCCATTTGTACTTTATCTTGCTTCGCCATTATTGATAGTCGTCCTCCAGTTGATGGAGAAGCAGGAGCAGAAGTTGAACTGCCAGAAGGTAAAGTTTTCTTACTCATTTGAATAACTCAAGATCTTTAAGCTCCTTTAATCCAATCAATAGGGTAGCCAACTATAATCCAATTGGGAAGAAGAAAAAACATTAAAAAAAAAAGCCAATAAAAAATAAAGAGTCCAGGATTAAAAAGAGAAGGAGAAAAAGAAGATTAAAAAGAAAAAAAGGAGGAGATTCTTCAGGTTCTTCTAAACCTTAATCCTATTGTAAGATGGCCAATTATGATTCAAAAATAAAAATTAAGAATAGTAAAAAAGAAAGAGAGAGTAAGACCCAATAATATTAAAAAGCAATGATCAAAAAAAAGAAAAGAAAAGGAAAAAGAAAGAATTCTTCAGATTCTTCACACCCTAGTCCAATTGTAGGGTCTCAAAAAATAAAAAAATAACCATAAAAATAAATAAAAAATGAAAGTAGAAAATAGAAAAGGCAAAAATCCCAATAAGCAAAAAGAAAAACTATTCTGAGGCTTTCCCTTTAAAAAAAAAGTAAGTTTAAAAATTAAAAATAAAGTCAAACAAAAGAAAAAGAAAATAGATATACAAATATTACAAAATACTGTGGGTTTGAGCAGGAGGGATGAAACAGCTAAAGGAAGGTAAGAAAGAAAGCACACTGCATCTTATTTAGTTATCCAAGGCTCTTATTATGGCTTCTCCACAAATTCCAAAGCCAAACTTCAAGTACTCAATAATAGAAGTTCCAAAGAACACCTGTTAAAACATTCTCCGGTGTTCTTCCCTCTATCTAATCAAGTTCCAGTGTCCTTGAGAAAGGATTCCTTCACAGCTCTTTCAACTTTCAATAAAGTATCTTCAAGCCTCTAGTTGGCAGTGTTACAAAGTTTCTTTAATCCACTCCCCCTTCTTTCCCAAAAAAGCCTAGTAAAAAGAGGGAAATATACATGTATATATATGCATTTAAAAAAAAAAATTACTAAAGGGAGCCTCTATTCTAAAAAAAAAAAACTATTAACAGTCAAAAGGGGGAAAAAAGAAAGAAAAATTAGATGAATATAAAAGGAAAAACCAGTCTAGTTACAGTTACTAGATCACAATGGAAGTTCAATGAAAGCAAAAGTAAAAGTAAAAAGCCAAGCCTCAATTTGACATTCTCTTTAAGAAATCGCCGCTAAATCAGTTTCATCAGTTTTTGTCCAAAGTCTTACAGGATTCTTCTCATTTTAGAGTGTCCTTGAGTCCCCGAGAAAAAAAAATTCTCACCAGCCGATGCACTCTCCTTCAGCCTCTTCCTTTCGGAGCTGTCACAGCTTCAGCAGCCAAAAGGCTGCCTCTCCGCCGATGGTAAAAGGGCTTCTTCTGGATCAGCCAGGGACTTTGCGATGTCCCTGGGATCAGCAGAACGCACCCCTTACTATCACCATCTCTACGGGACGGTTTAGGTCCATTAGAACCAACCAGGGGCGAAGATATCAGCTGCAATCTCAGAGCCCCAAGATTGCAGCTGTATCGCAGCAACGTGGCTCCGCCTTCTCCCGTGGTGCATGGCTTTTAACTCCTGCAAAAATCTATCCACTGCCGGAACTGGGGAATCAGACGGGGCTAAAGGGAAAAGTCGTGGATGAAACCCTAGTTAGCAAAGGAAGGAGACACACGGGTGGATGCATGTTGAGCATTCTTATAAGTGAACTCCACCACCGGCAGCACCTCCACCCAATTGTCTTGTTGAATATTGCTGAAACAGTGGAGGTACTGCTCCAAAATAGCATTCACTCTCTCTGTCCCCCCATCAGTTTCAAGATGATGAGCAGACAACAGACACGCCTGAACCTGCAGTTTCGCGAGTAGGGTCTGCCAGAACCGTGCTGTAAATTTTACCCCTGATCTGATACCATGCGGTCTGGTAACCCATGCAACCAGAAAACATGGGAGATAAACAATTGAGCCGTTATCTTGGCCGATGAAAGACCCGCACACGGAATAAAGTGGGCCATTTTAGTCAACATATCCACCACCACCAAAATGGTTGTGGCACCATTCGATGGTGGTAACTCAACAATGAAATCCAATGAAACTGCCCCCCCCCCAGTCGTTCTGGCATAGGCAAGGGCTGCAATAGACCAGGGGGCACACCAGGAGCATACTTGGCTTGACGACAGATCCCACAGGATGCCACATATCCCGACACTTCATGTTTAAGTCTCAGCCACCAAAATGTCCTAGAGATGAGGTGCAGTGTTTTGAACACCCCAAAGTGTCCTGCCGCGGGACTATCATGACATTGACATCAGATAAGGCCACGAAGAGGACCTCCAGGCACATAAATGCGATCACGGAACCGCAACAGGTCCCCAATATATGCCCAAGGAGTCTCTTGTCTCCCATTCTCATCCAATTCTCGACATCGAGCTGTCACAAATGGGTCCTGCCGCTGCGCCTCCTGAATCCTCACTCGAAAGTCCACAGGTTCCTCGGAGGCCGCAAACTGCTCCAACGGAATCACTGTCCGGGGCAAGATTTTATCCTTCTTTTGGGTATACTCGGGCTTCCGAGATAGGGCGTCGGCACATTGATTCCCTCCACTTGGAACCTAGGTCACCCGGAAATCAAATTGAGCAAAGAATAAGGACCATCTCACCTGACGCTGGTTCAATGTCCGAGCTGTACGTAGGTGTTCCAAATTGCGATGATCCGTCCGAACCTCGATTTGGTGACGAGCCCCCTCCAGGTGGTGCTGCCATGTCTCAAAAGCAACCTTAACCGCCAATAGCTCCTTGTCCCAAATCGTATAGTTGCGCTCTGGAGCCGACAACTTCCGGGAATAATAAGCGCATGGGAACAAGGTGCCTGCGGGAGCATAGGCCTGGAGGAGCACTGCACCAACAGCCACCTCAGAAGCATCTGTTTCCACCACAAATGGCTGGCCTGGATCAGGGTGTTTGAGGATAGGCTCAGAAGCAAAGGCAACTTTCAGTGCCTTGAAAGCTGCCTGCTCCTCAGCACCCCAATGGAACTTCTCCCACTTCTTGAGCAGATTAGAAAGGGGAGCAGTCAAGGCAGCAAAACAGGGAATAAATGTGTGGTAGTAGTTCGCAAACCCCAACAGTCGTTGCACATCCTTAACCCGCTGTGGAGGTTCCCACTCCTGCAATGATTGATTTTTTTTGCGGGTCCATTTCCACCCCAGGAGGTGAAATACGATGTCCCAAGAAGTCAATCGTGGTTTGTGCAAACTGACACTTCTCACATTTAGCAAACAGGTGGTTATCACGCAAACGTTGCAACACAAGCCCCACATGCTGCCAATGTTCCTGCAGGGAGTCTGAGTAAATTAAAATGTCATCTAAATAAATGACCACGAATAGATTCAATAAATCACGGAAAACTTCGTGCATAAAATGCATGAACACAGCTGGGGCACTGCTTCATCCAAAAGGCATCACGGGATACTCAAAATGCCCATACCTCATCTGGAAAGCTGTTTTCCACTCGTCCCCTGCACGAATGCGAACAAGATTGTAGGCCCCACGCAAATCCAACTTCGTAAAGATCTTAGCTTGACGAAGCCGCTCAATCACTTCAGGGATGAGGGGAAGCGGGTACCGATTCCTCACTGTGATTGCATTCAACTTGCGGTAATCACAACACAAATGTAGCTCCCCCGATTTCTTTTTCACAAAAAGCACCGGTACAGCCAATGGGGAGGTAGAAAGCTGGATAAACCCTTTCCAGAGGTTCTTGTCAATAAAATCCCACAACGTGGCCAACTCCAGTTCCGACCAGGAATATATCCGACCCACCGGCAATTTTGCATCGGGCAACAAGTCGATTGGACAGTCATACGCCCGATGCGGAGGCAACTGATCCGCCTCCTTCTCCCCAAACACATCAGAAAAGTTCACCAACTCCGCAGGTAGATCCAGGTCCACAGGCATAGCCACACTCCCCGCACAGGAGCGCAAGCAATGGTTGGTGCACTTCCTATCAAGGAACTGCACAGCTCCAGACGACCAGACAATCTGTGGATCATGGGCCTGTAGCCACTCCAAACCCAGCACCACTGGAAAATGAGGCACTGCAGAAACATAAAACACAGTTTCCTTCACATGCTGCCCAATACGCATGCAAAGGGGTTTGGTTGCAGCAACCACAGGTCCCAAACGAAGAGGCCGACCATCAATCATCTCCACCATTACTGGTGGGGATGCCTGTTGCTGAGGAATGAACCACTGCTCTACAAAATGAGCATCCATGAAATTGGCTGTGGCCCCTGAGTCGACCAAAGCTGGAATCTCCACCACTCCCACACCAGGCACAAACGCACTTGCTGGCAGCACAAGATGCTTCACCAATAGCGACTGTGGTGGAGATGTCGAAGAAGTCGAAGATGTCAAAGGTGGCGAGGGCAGCAAGGTTGGTGAATATGGCGGGCCTATGGACTTTACACCCCGACCTTCAGATCGCCATAGGCCGAGCGATGCTCGTTTCCCGCCACCGCAGGTGTCGCTGCTGTGGATGTCTTAACAGGACACTTGGCCGCAAAATGGCCTCGATTGCCACAACAGAGGCATAAACCATCACGACAACGTCTATTCTTTTCTACTTGAGTCAGGCGAGGGCGGCCAGCCCCCAACTGCATGCGTTCCTCCAAAGGCACTTCCACCAAGGGCGCCATCTTGCTGGAAACAGATACAGTCTTTGTCCATCGTCGCACCCATCGCTGCTGAAGTCTAGCATCGCTATGAAGACACAAATGCATGAGCTCCTGAAGGGTGTGAGGGCATACAGTGCGCGCCAACTCATCCAGGAGCTGCGATGACAAACCCTCCTGGAACTGGTCTAAAAGTGCTGCCTCATTTCATTGTTCATCCTGAGCAACCACCCGAAAACTAGCAATATAATCCATGAGTGAGCCACGCCCCTGCTTCAGTTCTCTCAAGCGTCTGTTTGCTGTTTGGCTTCGAACAGGGTCCTCAAACATGGCCTGAAACTGATGGCAAAACTCGGCGTAATTGTCCAACACCTGGTTGGGCTGGGTCAGCAGAGGCATCGCCCAACGTGCTGCAGAGCCTGACAACAAACTAATCAAAAACCCCACCTTATCCCGGTCAGTGGGAAAGTCCTCAGGCCGAAGGCTCATGTAAAGCTGGCACTGCCCCAAAAATGCTGGAAATTGGGCCAGCAAACCATCAAATTTATCTGGCACTGTCACTGGGCATTTTTGGCGTGGCCGGGCAGCTTGCATTTGTGCCACCTGTGCAGTCAAAAGAGCCACTTGCTGGATTAACTGGGCAGTCTCTGCTCTGAGCTGATCCATGGTCACCCCGCAAAAAGCAAAAATAAGTTGAAGGGGTGGCTGGAGTCAAAATGTGATGATCCGTAGTCTCTCAAAATAACCTAAAACCCAAAACATACATTAAAGTCCGGTAAGGCCTTCAACTTAACTTCACTGTTTTATTAGGCACAGTTTAAAGTCACAAAAGTAAATAATGAGGGAAACAGAAAACCAAAACAAACCGCATTGATAAGAGTTCTGAAGCAAGCCGAGATAACTAATTATAAACTCCAGGAAAATAACCGAGAAAAGTCCACAGGAAGAATGCCAGCAAAGATAAGCCTCTTTCAAGGTGAACACTAATTGACTTCAGTAATTCTAACTGCGCAGTTGCAAACTTATATGCATAGCTCCCACCTGCAAGCCACGAGGAGGATCATGGTAATCTCTTGAGTAGACCTCGCTTTTCCCTGATCCTCTCCTCCCTGCGTGACCTAGGATGGATAGGGGATGGGCCTGGATCCTCCTCTGACTGCTCAGCTGGCCTCTGCCCTTCCCCAGCCTCCTCCACCACCTCTGGAGCCACACTCCCACTCCCTGTTGGCTGTTCCTCCTCTTCCTCAGAGTCAGACTCCACCAGGGGCATGACACAGTGTTGGATGTATATTTTGTGTATATTCGTAGATATTGTACTCTCTAATTGCAAATGGAGACGCGGGTACTCTATTTTTCTTATCTTCATCTTTAAGTGCTCTGGTTTTATTGTATTGCGAACAGTTGCTGGGGTGCATCCACAGTTTTGTTGTACTTGTACAATGACAATAAGTTCTTCTTATCTCTTATCTTCTTATCTTACATGAGGGACACCCGGGTATTGTAAAAATGAAAGCCCTGGCAAGGAGTTATGTATGGTGGCCAGGGATGAATAAGGAAATAGGGGATTGGGTGGCAACATATAAAAGCTGCCAGGAATCGAGGCCAACACCCCCCAGAGCACCAAAACACGAATGGGAAACACCAAGGGGACCATGGTCAAGATTACACATTGATTTTGCAGGCCCAACCAAAGGACACACATTTCTAATAGCTGTAGATGCTTACTCCAAATGGCTAGAGGTAAGCATCATGCACTCCACCACAACAGAAGCCGTCATTAGACAGCTCAGGAAACTTTTTGCCACACATGGATTGCCGGATTTAATTGTATCCGACAACGGGCCACAATTCACAGCAACAACATTTGAGGGATTTCTAGCACAACAGGGGATAAGGCATGCACTGACAGCGCCGGGACACCCAGCTACAAACTGACGGGCGGAACACATGGTACGTTACACGAAGGAAACATTACAAAAACTGGGGCTTGGGGACACACAAGAAAAGATAGATAAGCTACTAACCATTGAACACATGACACCCAGTGCCACAACATATAAAAGCCTAGCAGAGTTACTAATGGGGAGGAAACTAAGATCACACCTAGACAGACTACACCCCAGAAATAGCCCAGAAAAACCAGCGGACTCCTCCAGTAATTGCCGCATATTTCAAACAGGGGACCCAGTTTATGCAAAAAATCTCACAGGAGAACCACTGTGGATACCGGCAAAAGTAACCCAGATAATTGGGCCCCGTTCGTACAGGGTAGACACCGTGGACGGGAGAAGCTGGAGGAGGCACATTGACCAGCTCAGATCTAGAGCCACGAAGGGTGACCCAAGCAGAACCATGGAAGAGGGGGGAGACCCCTCAAACAAACAAAGCACAAGTACGAAGGGAGGGGGAGACCCTCCACGAGCAACAGAAATAACAGAACAAACCCTGACAATTACGCAACAACCACTACTAACACTAGCCCCGGTTGGGAAACGCAAACACGTACCTGAGACCAGGGAAGAAGACAGGTCGGGAAGACAGGAAAAGGTCCAGAAGGATAGTGGGGAAGCAGTCCCTGGAGGGAGTAGCCGAGCCGACTCAACCTTCCAGGACATTCCAAGAAGATGGACGGGAGGAACAATAGATCCATTCGAACAGTTCAGGAGACAAACGGAGACTGAGTTGCGCAGGTCCAGTAGAACCCATAAAAGCCCCGCCTACCTACGTGATTACGTACAGTAGGCGAGGCTCCAATTGGTTGAACCAGACCAGGTGGGGAGGGGTGTTATGTATTAGCATACTTACCTATAATTGGTCAGTCCATGGCGGTGGGAAATTTGAAGAGCCGTCACTGGCCACAGCTGCAAGCAGCCTGAGTATAAAAAGGCTGCCGCGGTTTCTTCGGGTGCTCAGTCCTAGACAGAAGTAAAAACAATTGGAAATCATGCTGGTGTCCTGAGTCTCATTCCCGCAACTGAGGGGAATCGTAACTTCCAACATACTAAAAGGAGGGGTTGGACTGGGTGACCTGGAGGATTCCTTCTTTGCTAATGGTTGTTTAAATGTTTGTTTTAGTTGAAAACCAACATGTAACCACAAATATTTCCTGCCCAGCTGCTTACTGTTCAGTTAGGTTAAGGTTTCCCTTCTCGATAGAATACCTAAACCACAAATATGCTTCAAAAGGAAATAAACTATAAATTGTATTGTTCAAAGGAAGTTCTTTGCTCTTCTGACTCCAACTCATCTGAGAGGGATTTGGAATTGCCTGCTTTTGCAAAAGTATAATAAAATTCTTGTTTGTTGACTGTATCTCGTTGTCCTGAAAATTTGTTAAGAATTTGGGGTCACCTAAATCTGACAATATTTCCTAGGATATTTCATTTTTCTAGGAGAGGGGTGGGTGGTAACTTCCTACAATCCCTCATTTTTTTTCCAAAACTTTTCAATACACGTGAGTGGGACACACGTGTTTTGACAAAAGATTAAAAGGTGATCAGATCAGGGAGACTTGATGGGTGCTTTTAATTCCAACAAAACGGAAGACCCGTGCACGACAGAAGAGTTTTAAAGTTTTCCACTTGACTTTACGGGGAAATCTCTCTAGGAAAACAATTGACTTCCTTTTTATTTACTGAGGGAACTCGCAATTCCAACTGGAACGTGTGGTTCGCCTATATAAGATACTGGGGCGACAGCTTTAACAGGAAAGTCACATCTTAACTACAATTCCCAACATTCTTTGAAAACCCATGCTCACAGGAATAGCGTTTCAGGAACGTAGACATGATGCACATGTCCTCCGTCCTAAAATTCTCGCGAGATTTACTCTCCCCTTCAGCTCTAATTTAGAATAGCGGAGTGGCTAACGGGAGGAACGGATATTTACATTCCCACAGGATTGAAGCTGTATTTCCTGAAGTGTATTCCGTCTCAGTTTGCGTGATGATAACGACTAAAGGACAAAGAGAAAGACTGGAAGGGAAGTGAGAGGAGAAACCGAGAAAATTCGGTCCCGAGTCTCCCTTCCCCAGAGCGGTTTAGGAAATGGCGGCTGACCTTCCTGCTGCTTGAGAGGCATCTTGGGACGAGTAGTTTTAACTCTCGCCCTCTGTGGGTAGAGAGGACCTACCAGCCGTTTACGAACTCCACTTCCCATAAGCCAACGGGCGAGAGCGAATTGGAGGGGACGGGCGGAGGTTCCTGGCTACCTCTTCCCATCCCCTTTCCCTACGCCTGCGCCGCGGCTACTGCTTCGTCGGGTGAGGGAGCTCAAACGATTGGCACAGGCAAAAGCCAGAGGGTCGGGGGACGCGGTGGGGAGGGGGGGCTAGGCGGTGCCGCGGGCTCTCTGTGTGCAGTATGTATGCATATATATGTGGGGTGACCTTTACGGGTTCTGAGGTAAGAGGCAAGCGAGGTTTGCCCGTCGTGTGTTGGGAAGACCTCGAAGCAGGCCTTGAGGGAGGAGGCTTTCGAGGGAGGAAGGGCCTGAGGTGGCAGGGAATTCGAATAGCGGGCTGACTAGGCCTTACAGGTCGGTAGGTTGGGGACTTTTTGGAGGGAAGGTAAGTATATGTCACAGCAGATGGCAGCACCTACCAAGCCTTGGCTGATTTTTTTAAAAAAGCAAAGCAGTTTTGGGCCTGATTAATATGTGTAGATGGGGGACCACCATGCAATTCCTAGACTGTTAGATTAGTCTTAAGGATTTTTCTTTTTTAAAAAAAAAAAAAAAAACACCGAGCAAGCTATTTGGGTTATAATGTTGCTAGAGAAAACGATATGGAAATGTGTGTGTAGTTATCACTTTATGTTTGTGGGCTAAGCTGGACTTGAGCTCTTGCTTTTAAGGAGTAGAAGGCTTATTCAGTTCTTGAAAAGGTAGTAGGGGCCTGTAAAGGAAGGAGGATAATATAGTATAAATCATTATTACTAGTAAATGATAGGGATCTAATGGGTAGGTAATAGCTTTATAGGGATGTTCAGCCTTTTAAAGAAAAGGGTTTGATGATAAGCTTGTAAAAAGATTAGTACAGAGGTCTCCAAACTTGGCAACTTTAAGACTTGTGGACTTCAACTCCCAGAATTCCTCAGCTAGCTATGCTGGCTGAGGAATTCTCAGAGTTGAAGTCCACAAGTCTTAAAAGTTGCCACGGTTGGAGACCCCTGTTCTAGTCCAACCTCCTGCTGGAGCAAGAGAGACTCTATACCATTTCAGATAAATAATTTCTCTTCTTGAAAACCTCCAGTAATGGAGCACCCACAACTTCTGGTGGCAAGCTCTTCCA
>NW_020769555.1:109256-147147 GCF_900518735.1 Pseudonaja textilis
CTCCTTTCTCAATTGAGATTTTTTTGGCTGGATTAAGGTGTGGAATTTGAAGAAATTCATTCTATTTTTTCTTTATTCCTTTCCCTCTTTTTTATTTTGGATTATAATTGGCCACTTTTTTTTAATTGGATTAAAATTTGAAAGAATTTGAAGATTTTGAACCATCTAAAATGAGCAGGAAACTTATGCCTTCGGGTGCTTCTGTGTCCACCTCTGCCTCCCCACCATCTGGACAACGTTCAATTCAGGCAATGTTAAAGCAAGATAAAGAAAAAGAACAAGAAAAAGTAACCTTACAGATGATCATGCAAGGAATTCAAGACCTTAAGATAAAAACAGATACCATCGAACAAAGAACAGGGAGGATGGAGGAAAAAGTGGAAAATATTCAACAGATGATGGCAAAGTATGAGGAGAGAGACTTCAAAAAGTTGAAGAAGGTGGTAAACGAAGAGAGGAGAAGATTGGAAATATTGATAACAGATTAACAGTGATTGAACAAGAAAAAAGTGGGATGCTGAAGTGTGAGATGGAGAGGTCAGAATTTTATCTTAGATTTCAAAATATAGAAGAAGAAAAAGGGCAAGATTTGGCTGCGATAATGATAGGAATCTTGGCGGACGCCTTGGAAATAACAGAAGAAAAGATGATGGATGGAATAGATGAGATATATCGAGTCTTTACAAGATACGCGATGAGAAATAATCTGCCCAGAAAAGTTCATATCAGATTTACTAAAAAATCCATGAAGACACAAATTTTACAAGCGGCAAGAGAGAAGACGTTGAAATATAAAGGCAAAGAAATTTTGGTCTTAAAACAAATACCTAGAAGAGTGAAAGAGAGGAGAAGAGAATATCGACTTCTGACCAAAATGTTATTGAAAAAGGAGGTGAATTACAGATGGTTGATCCCAGAAGGATTGATGTTTACATGGCAAGAACAGAGATATAGAATTGATTCAATTGAGAAAGCAGAACTTTTCTACGCAGAATTTTTTGGAGGGAGAGAAGAAGAGGCAGAAAAAGAGATTTCATTAATTGAATCTCAAGAGGAACAAATGGAGATTGGAAAAGAAGAAGGCGCAGTAGGTGGACAGGTGGATATTAAAGATCAGCTTGAATTAAGATCCACGAGAGCGGCTAAATCTAAATATAAAATATAACCATGGAAGAGAAAAAACTGATTACAATAAATATAAATGGACTGAATTCAGCTGCTAAAAGAAGGAAGATTTTTCATAAATTAGGGAAATTAAAGTTTGATATAATTTGCTTACAAGAAGTACACATTAAAAAGCAACATGAACAACTGTTAGTTCAACCAAAATTAGGGAAATTGTTTACTTCTTTGACCCAATGTAAGAAAAGAGGAGTGGTTTTATATATTAAAGAGGCTACCCCAGCAAAACTGATTTATGCTGATGAAGATGGGAGAATATTAATGGTGGAAATAATGGACAACAATAGAAAGATACTTTTGACTGCAATTTACGCCCCGAATGATAAACAAGAAGAATTTTATAAAAAACTACATTTGAAAATAACTGGACTGGACTATGCTAATATAATTATGATGGGAGACTTTAACGGAATTGTGGACAATAAATTGGACTATATAGCAACAACGGCAAAGCACAACAGAAAGATACTTCCTAAATCCTTTTTTAAAATGATAGATGAACTAACTTTAAAAGATATACGGAGAGAAAGAAATGCTAAACTTAAGCAATATACTTTCTATTCAAATAGACATTTATCATGGTCCAGACTAGATATGATTTGGATCTCAACAGATTTAATATCTAGTGTTCAAGAAGTAAATATTGAAACAAGTACTTGGGCTGATCATAACCCATTGACAATTAAATGGAAGGGACAAAAAAAAAGATCGAGATGGACGTTAAATAATACTATTCTAAAGGAGAAAGAATTTATACAATGGATGGAGAAAGAACTGGCCTTTTTTAAAGAAAATAGAAAAGAAGACACTTCAATACAGAATGTTTGGGATACAATGAAGGCATATGCCAGAGGCTTGATAATAGACTATACAAGAAAAAAGAATATTAGGAAAAGACAAGCTATTAAAGCCTTGGAGGATGAGTATAAAAGACTTGAAAAAGAGTTACAGAAAATGACACAGAAAAAAGACGTTAAACTGAAACTGGATATAACTAAACATAAAATGGACTTAATAGAGAAAGAAGAACTGGCACAGAAAATTAGGAATGCTAAACAGAATTATTTTGAAGATGCAAATAAGCCAGGTAGATGGCTAGCATATAAGTTGAGAAAGGAGAAAGAGTCGAGGAAAATACTGCAGTTAATAGATGACCAAGGTCAAATTTGTTATGGCAGTAAAGAGAAAAAAGAAATTATTCAAGACTTTTATAGACATTTATATAAGAAAGAAAATATTGATGAGGAGAAAGTTAAACAGTACCTGCAGAATGCAAATTTACCTAAGATACCCAAAGAGACTGAAGAAATGTTAGAAAGCAATATAACAATGATGGAATTAAGTCAAGCACTTAAGAAACAAAATAACGGGAAAGCACCAGGTCCAGACGGGTTTCCTGTAGAATTTTATAAAACATTTCAAGAATCACTAGGTATTCCACTGTTAGAAGTTATGAATGAAGCTATGTCAAAGAAGATGATACCTAAAACATGGTCAGAGGCTTATATTACACTTATTCCAAAAGAGGAGGCGGATCTACTCCAAATTAAGAATTACAGACCGATCTCTTTATTAAATGCAGATTATAAAATTTTTGCTTCTATATTAGCAGAAAGACTTAAAAAATATTTGAATAATTTTATTCATCCAGATCAAAATGGGTTTTTGCCAAAGCGGCAAATTAGAGACAATATGAGAGTAATTCTGGATACTTTGGAATAATATGAGGCACATCCTGAAAAGCAAATGGCCTTGATATTTTTAGACGCCCAAAAGGCATTCGATAATGTGAATTGGAGATTTATGTTACTGTTAATGGAACAGATGGGCTTTGCTAGAAGATTTATTCAGGCAATAGAAGCAATTTACAATGAACAAACAGCTAAGGTAATGATGGAGGGAGAATTTACAGACTCTATTAATATAAGAAAAGGCACAAGACAAGGTTGTCCCCTTTCTCCATTGTTATTTGTACTGACTTTGGAAGTGTTGAATAGAAATATCAGAGAAGATAAAACTATAAAAGGAATGAAAATCAAAAAGGAAGAATTTAAATTACAAGCCTTTGCAGATGACCTAGTCTTTATCTTAGAAGATCCCATAGAGACAGCCTTGAAGCTGCTGGAAAAGATAGAGACATATGGTGAGGTGGCCGGTCTGAAAATAAAGATAAAACAAAGATTTTGTCAAAGAATATGTTACTAAGACAAAGGGAAGAATTAGCAGAATTGTTGAAAATCCAAGTCACAAACAAGGTTAAGTATTTGGGGATATATTTGACGCCAAGATGTAGTACATTAAAAGAGAATAACTATATTAAACTTAAACAACAGATAGCCCTAGATTTGAAGAAATGGGAAAACCTACAATTGTCATTAATAGGGAGGATTTCAACAATTAAGATGAATATTCTACCCAGAATCCTATTTTTGTTTCAAACAATACCAATTAGGCTTGGAAAAGACTATTTTGAGGACTTAAATAAAATTGTGTTGAAGTATATATGGCAAGGTAAGAAAGCAAGGATAAAGTTAAAGCTCTTGCAGGATGCTAGAACTAGAAGAGGGTTTGGCCTGCCTAATTGGGAGTTGTACTATCAAGCTGCAAATTTGATGTGGGTTAAAGAATGGATAACATTAAGGAAGACTAGATTGTTGACATTAGAAGGTCATGATTTGCTGTTGGGTTGGCATGCTTTTCTATGGTATAAGGGAACCAAAACACAGGGCTATTTTAGAAGACATTATATACGGGAGTCTTTGTGGTTAAACTGGGAGAAGATAAAAAAACAATGTTATTTGAAACTTCCAGTTTGGTTATCGATGATAGAAGCTTTTTCTTATCCTATAATCTATAAAAAGGAACAAACAGTTAGATATGGGGAATTAGTAGATGAAATGGGTGAACTTAAATCGATACAAAAATTAGAGGAACAAGGTATACAGATGAATTGGTTTTCATATGTGCAAATACACTCAAGGTATGATGAGGATTCCAAAACAGAGGGATTTTATGATAAACAGACTGATTTAGATAAGATTTTGATGGGTACTGATGAAAAGGTGATTAAAAAATTATATGGTTACTGGAAATTAAGCTAGAGGAAGAACAAGTTAAAGAAACTATGATTGCCTGGGGGAGGAATTTTGGATATGGGATTGACTTAGAGAAATGGCAGAAATTATGGTTGCAAAACTATAAAATGACAATGTCTACAGCCTATAAAGAAAACTTGTATAAGATGTTTTACAGGTGGCATTTTCCCCCGACAAGGATAGCAAGAATGTTCAAGAACAAATCGGAAAAATGTTGGAAATGTCATCAGAAACCTGGTTCATACTACCATATGTGGTGGACTTGTGAGGATGCTAGAAAATATTGGACTAAAATCCGCATGTGGTTGGAAAAAATGACAAAGAAGCATATAGACTTGAAACCGGAGCTTTTCTTATTGGGAATCTTTCCAGATGTTTATAGTAAAGATTTGAAATATTTGTGAATGTATTAACTGCGGCTAGGATTGTATTTGCAAAAAATTGGAAAAATGAGAAAATTCCATTGCAGGAAGAAGTTATAAAGAAAATATTGGAATGTGCTGAGATGAGTAGATTGACATTTGAAATTAGAGAGCAAGAAGATAAACAATTTTATATAATTTGGGACCTTTTCTATCAATGGCTGGATGATGAAATACAAAAATAGAATATTTAGAATGTTAGACAATAAGGAATATTATTGATTTCACTTTTCTTTTTTCTTCTGGTATTTGATATTTATAAAATGTTTTTTCTTTTTTTTCTTTTTTTAGGACAGAATTGGTATGATTATATGATTTGTTATAGAATAAATTACTTTAATCATAGTTATCTCATAAGGCATGATTGAATAAAAGTATAGTCAAATCTTTTTTTTTTATAATGATATGAGGATATATAAGTTTGGATTGATAATAAGACTTATTATGTAAGGTAATTGTAATTATGACTACGAAATGAATGCACAAAACTGATGAACCAACCGACACACTGTTTGTACATAAGTACGGATGAGAGCTGATGTTTTTATGTTTTGTCTGTTTGTTAAAAAAACAATAAAATTGTTTTCAAAAAAAAAAAGAAAATGCAAAACTGTAGTTGGGTGTGGTTTCTAAAATGGCCATAAGATGGAGCCAGAAACCTGGGTTGTTTAGTCTTAGTCTCAGAAGAGAGTATGTCTCAGTGAGTCTGTTTTTCCTTCTGTTGGAGAATATTGCCGTTCCTTCTAATTGACTGCTATTCCTGGATTTGATGTAAGTCTGATACTGAACTGTTTTTGACACTGGAATTTGTTATTGGATTATCCCTGGACTAAAAACTGACTGATCTTACCTGTGAATGACTTTGGACTGCTTGTTTGAACTTTGCTTAAAACCTTTATTGGAAGTAAAAACTTATATTTACTGTACAGTGTATCTGTGTGCTGTGTGTGTATTATTCAAACACTACTCTCAAATACATCTCCCTGTATGCGCTCATTCTCCTAACGGGGAATTACCTCAACAATAGCCCTACAAGAAGTGCATATAACAGAAAAACAAAAATACTTGTTAGACAATAAAAAATTAGGGAAAAACTTTTCAGCACTTGATGTACAAATGAAAAGAGGGGTGGCACTTTATATAAAGGATTGGATCCCAGCCAAAGAAATATTTAGAGATAATGAGGGTAGGATTTTGATGGTTGAAATTGAAGTGGGAAATAGAAAGATGTTACTGTTGGTAATATATGCACTAAATGATCCACAAGAAACCTTTTTTCAAAAATTGTGTAATAGACTTAAAGATATGCAATATGAGGAAATTTGTATGTTGGGTGATTTTGCAGTTGTTGATAAAATATTAGATTATAAAGGAAATAATACGAAATTAGAGAAGAAAAAAAAATTACCAATTTATTTTAATTTGAGGAAAAGTTAATATTTATGACGCATGGAGAGAAAGAAATTCAGAAAAAAAAACTACACCTATTACTCTAATAGACATCAGTCCTGATCGAGATTAGATATGGCGTGGATGATGAAAAACTAATTTCGGAACTAATTGATAATTAACATCGAGACAAATTTATGAGCAGATCACAGCATCATTAGATTTAGTTGGGCAGGGCAGAAGAAAACTTCAAGATGGACACTTCAAAGGTCAATTCTAAAGGAGAAAGATTTTAATATTAAACTGAAAAAAGAATAGGTTTTTTTTTTTTGAAGAAAATAAAGAGGAAGATATCTCTCCACAAAATAATTGGGATACAGTAAAAGCATGGATAAGAGGAGTGGCAATAAAATATATGGCGAAAAAAAAAATAGAGAAAAAGCAACAATGAAAAATATTTGAACAGGAATATAAAGATCTGGAGAAAAAATTACAAGAGGAACCACAAAAAAACCAAATAAAACTACAAATGGACCTAATAAAACATAAACTTAGTAGAGAAAGAAGAATTAGCCCATCAATTAAAAATAACAAAGCAATATCTATTTGAAAATGCGAATAAACCAGGACGTTGGCTGGCCCACAAACTGAAAAAACAAAAAGAAAAGAGATGGATTACCAAATTAAATGACCATGGAGAGGTTTGTTACCAAGAAGAAGAAAAAAGATAAAAGATAATTCAAAAATACTATGAGAAATTATATAAGAAAGAAGAATGTCCATCAGGAAAAAGTAAGAGAATGTTTAAAGAAAGCAAACCTTATAAAAATTTCGGAGGAGGAAAGAAATACATTGAATTGGAAAATAACTATTGAAGAAGTCAATTGGGCAATAAATAAACAGAAAAATGATAAAACTCTGGGCCCAGACGGGCTTCCAGCAGAGATTTATAAATCTCAACAGGACATCTTAAGTACTAAAATGATCAAAATATTTAATGAAGTCCTAGATGATGCAAAAATTCCACAATCCTGGAAAGAAGCCATGATTACCATTGTCCCCAAAGAAGGAAAAGACCAAACAGATGTTGGGAATTATAGACCGATATCTTTATTAAATGTGGACTACAAAATTTTTATTACAATTATAGCAGAAAGACTTTAAAAAATTTAAATGAATTTATCCATATAGATCAAAATGGATTTCTCCCACAGAGACAACTCAAAAATAATACAAAGACAATCTTAGATGTCATAGAATATTGTGAAGATCATAGTTGTGACCAGGTGGCGCTATTGTTTTTAGATGCTAAAAAGGCTTTTGACAGTGTGAAGTGGGACTTCATCTTGCAGCAAATTAAATATATGGATTTTGGACCAAAATTTCTAAATGTTATATTGGCAATATATGATAAACAAGAAGCTAGAATTTTGGTGAAATTTATTTGAAATTTATTTGAAATCCAAAAAGGAACTAGGTAGGGATGCCCACTATCGTCACTTTTGTTTATTTTGACTTTGGAGGTGTTAGCGAGAACAATTAGGAAAGAAACAGAAATTAAAGGCTTAAAAATAAAAAAAATTGCAAGCCTTTGCTGACAATTTAGTCTTTATTTTGGAAGAACCACAAAATTCGGGACCAAAGAATTTGGATAAATTTGGAGAAGTCGCAGGGCTAAAAATTAATAGGGAGAAAACAAAAATAATTACCAAAACCATGACAAATAAAAGGAAGTGCTAGCAGCAAGAATGGGCATCCAAATAGAGAAAGTTAAATATTTGGGGATTATAATTTTGGCGAGACATACAACACTTAAAAAAGATAACTATGACCCATTAATAAAACAAATATCAGAAGACCTGGAAAAGTGGGATAAATTAAGACTATCCTTCATGGCAAGGATAGCGGCCATAAAGATGAATGTATTACCTAAATTATTTCTTTTTCAAAATGCTCTCATAAAATTGGAAAAAAAGTTTTTTGATAATCTGAACAAAGTGATGTCAAGTTTTATATGGCAAAAGAAAAAACCAAGAGTTAAACTGAATTTGCTGCAAGATGCCACAGAAAGAGGAGGATTTGGCCTACCTGACTGGGAATTGTATTACAGAGCTGCAATTCTAACATGGGTGAAGGATTGGATAAACCATAAAAATAAAAGAATATTAGTATTAGAGGGTTACAATTTGCAGTCGGGATGGCATGCCTTCCTCTAGCAGGATAATCGAATGGGCTATAGTTATGTTCAAAGACACAAAATCAGACAGACCCTCCTAATCGCATGGAATAAAACCAAAAGACAAATTTATGTAGAAACGCCTATTTGGCTATCAACTTTAGAAGCATTGATGCACCCACACCTACTTGACAAGGAAAAATTATTACATATGAGGATATATTAAATGATAGAGGGGAATTACAATCTAGACAGGATTTGAAGGATCAAGGAATTGATAAATAATGGTGGGCTTATTTGCAACTCCAGTCGAAATATTTGAGGGATAAGAAAGAGTGGGGAATTAGTAGCTCTCAAACAAAATTAGATGAAGTAATATTAGGAACCGATGAGAAAATGATTTAAAAAGTTATAAAGTTTTATTGGAATGTAAATTGGAAGAAGAAAAAGTAAAGGAAACGGTGGTATGGATGAAAAATTTTGGCTATAATATTAATTTAGATGATTGGCAAATATGGGAAAGAAACAAAAATGACCTTGGCCATACCTTTCAAGGAAAATTTATATAAATTATTTTACAGATGGCACATACCTCCATCTAGATTGGCAACAATGTATCCAAAGCTTTCCCCAGTATGCTGTAAATGTAACAAAAAAAAGGGAACATATTACCATCTATGGTGGAATTGCAAAGAAGCCCAAAAATATTGGCAAAAAATACAGAAATGGCTAGAAGAAATATATAAGATGAAAATAGAATATAGACTGCAGGTTTTTTTGTTAGGGATCAATATGAGGAAATATGATAAGGACAATATACATTTAATAATCTATATAATTACTGCAGCAAGGTTGGCTTACGCACAGCAATGGAAAAGTAAAGAAACTCCAAACAAATTCAAAATGATTAGGAAAATATGGATGTGCACAGAAATGGACAAACTGACAAAGGAATTAAAAAAATAAGGATGAATCGGACTATTATAAAATATAGGATAAGCTTTATGGTTGGTTAAACAAGAGGAAGGATCAAGGTAATAAGAAATGACTTAATAGATATATGTATCTAGTATACATGGAAGGAAAATATGTATTACGTGACTTAGCAATGTAAGACAAAGATGTATGTTAGGATTGTACCATATTCAATGTTTTTTAATGTATTTTTTGTTTGTGTTTGTGTTTGTTTAATAAAGAATTAAATTTAAAAAAGGAAATAATAGAATGTGCAGAGATGAATGGATTGACATTGGCAATTAGAGAGCAAGAAGAAAAAGAATATTATAAAATATGGGATTTATTTTATCAATGTTTAGGAAAATAAAATATATTAATATAAACATAATACAATAATATAATACAGTAGTAATGATGTTATAATTGATTATTTTAGAAAAAACTATAATATGAACTTGAACTTGTAAAAATTGAAATGGGCTCGAAAAGGATGTGAATTTGTAATTAAAGTCTAACGATGATGTAACGATAATATGACATGGAAAGTTGAATAATATAATATGAATATAAATTTAAATTTAAGACTATTGATAATGTGCACAAGAAATATGTACCAACCGACACACTGTATAATTGAAAGGTTTTATTTGTTGGTTTGTGTTTGTGTTTGTTTATGTTAAAAAAAAAGATAAAAAAAAGTTCAAAGCAACTTTCAGCTGTCAATTTTTCTTTTCACTTTCTCTGGCCGTCGCTTTCACTGTCTTTCTTAAAAAATTTCTTAGTATCTTAACTCGGGGATACCTTTATATCCAGATGTTGCGCCTGATTGGTCCAGTCTTCACACTGTCTGCTTCTTCACCACTCTGGCATGATCTTTGTCCTGGTTAGCTCTCCTTCAGGGTGGCCATATTGGCCACCGCTACAGCCCGTCTTTGGAGGGAGTATGCCTAGCCAGGGAGGGGAGATGCTGCTACCCTCGACCCAACTGGCGATTTCCCCACATGATTGCGGTCTTCGGTCTGTCCACAAAGGAAACACCTCCGGAAGTTAATATGCCATGTTTCAGTCTGCATATTGATAGGATCCTTGCATTGTGATATATGTGTTCTATTAACTATTTCTTCTCCAGTATTACAGAGACCCATCAGCTGGCTGAGGCCAATGAAAAGAAGAATGAGAGGCTGCGAGCTGCTTTTGGGATCAGTGATAGTTATGTGGATGGCAGCTCTTTTGACCCCAACCGCAGGGCCAAGGAGGCAGCAACAGCTGCAGTGGCTAAACAACAGCAGGAGCAGCACAGGTATGAGGAATCCCTACTGGAAGATAAGCAAGAAGAGGTGACAAGGTAGCTCTGGTTATGTCTACTACAGTAAAAGAAGACAAATTCAAATAAAGTACACAAAATGTACGAAATATCAAACAAGCATTGCACATGGACAGTAAGATTACATCTTAATGAAACCACTGTATGGTATGGTTCATGATTGATTCCATTCTTGGTTAGAATTTGTGCATAATTGACTTGTACCCGTGAGAGATTTTATTTTTGTAAGAAAAAATACTGAACGATAGGATTCATAATAGACTGCTGCTTATGTAGAATGTTGTGAACGGAATTCTTGAATTTTGGTTATTATTTGGACTTTGTCTCCTCAGTCTTATTAAAGATTTCAGCAGTTCTCGGTCACCATCTCTAAAACGGAAGAAGAAGAAGAAGAAAGACAGAGGCAGGTGGGTCAGTGAGCCCAAGACACTTGAATTCTTTTTTCAGACTCATTAGGGGGGGATTTAGATTTAGAAATAAGAAAAGGAATGTTTACATTTTAAAGTTTTTCAGAAAATGTATCTTGTCCTTTTGGTTTTTCAAGGTCTGAGAGCAGATCACCTTCTCGAAGAGAAAGGAAAAAAAGCTCAAAGAAAAAGAAACACAGGTAAGGGGATTGTAGGTAGGTAAAAGTGACTGTCCCTAGTGTGAGGATTGGATTTTAGGGACATCATAATTTGATCATGATTATGTCTTTTGTAGTGCTATCTTCAAAAATATTTTTTGCATTCTTTTAAGAAAGCTTCAAAAAAAATGATGTGGTAAAAAGTGTATAAAAATTAGGAGCATGCTACCTGATAGGCTTGTAGTTCTCACTCTGTATGCTGCATTTACTTTTCCAGAAATCTGCTTACAACCATCTTTGATGGGATTCATGGGCTGAATTCACATTTGTAATCCAGCATCAATTTTGAACATCAGTCTTGCCTTGCTAAAGTTATTGGGCATGACATCAGTTTTCTGGTAACTTGGGAATAAAGTCTAATGTTGGAACAGGAAACCTGTTGCTTTTTTAATGACTTGAATACAAATTCTATAATTTGTGTTCATTAGACACACTGGCTGCAGCTGATGGAAATTGTAATTAACATCTGCAACATCGGATTGCCAACTCCTACTCTGTTCTTTTTTTATTCTAGATCAGAATCAAAGAAAAGGAAGCACAGGTGAGTCTTAGCCATTTTTAAAATGTTTGGATGTAGAAGGTAGTGGTTCTTTCTGTTTACTTATTCTCAGAATCACCTATGGTAGGATGAATTAAGTTCAATAATTTGTATCTAGTAGGGCTCCACAGGTCTCGTTTTCTTTTTTAGAAAACAATTTTATTTGAGTTTTCACAAAACAAAAGAAAAAACATCTTTTTTAGTGAACAGCTTGGTTCCAGGTTTTCATATCTCCATACAGATATAATCTCAGTTACATTTTCATCTTTCATATTCAATTTCATATCTTATCACTACTTTATATATTCTTTATTAATTTTTCCCTCAAATACTTCCCTTAGGCTTATTTTATAGCTTTCTCATTCATTTCTAAATCTATTACATATCCTTTTCAAAATTTTAATATCTTCATAATAATTATACTTGTACTTTTATCTGTCCCGTTTACAATTTCATTACATATCCACATTTCAAACATTACAAAACAAGGTTTCCCCTATGGTTGACAATTAGAGTGTCCAAAACTGCCATTTCCAGAGATTGCAGAACAAAGCCAAGCGATTCTCCTTTCTCTTGCAGCTGTTCCTTCATGTTTTTAAATTCCATTTTCAGTTCCAGATAAAGTTCTGCCATCTTTCAACACTTTCCAGTACTTTTAGACAACCAAATTCTATAAAATTACTTCCCAGAGTTAATTTCAATTATATCCTCTAATGATCCAATGTCCAAAGTTTCCAAAATCATCACAGTTCCAGAACAGTTTCTTCTTACTTCTTTCTTTGTTATTAAGTTCCAAGCTTCACTTTCACTTTCCGTGGGCTCTATTTGATTGTAGCAAAATTTCATTTACTTCGTTATTCTTTAAAAATCTTTTAAAAGTTCACATTAATTTCTTTTAGCATCAGGTGGCACTCTCTGGTATGTCCAAGTTCCACCCCCTTTTTTCCTTCCTCTGCTTTTTCTCCTTTTCTGGCTTTTTTAAGTTTCAAAAGCTTCTTATTTCCCCTTTGACACTTTCAATTTCAGCTTTAAATTTGCCTATTTGGTGTCAGAATCATTTTCACTAATTCTTCTAACTTTTCTCTGAAAGTTCAAAGCCACTTCCAGCTGTCAAATCTTTTCCCCTCTTCTTTACTGCCGCTTTAAAAACCTTTCTCAAAAGTTCTTAAGTATTTTAGCTCCAGGGTACCTTGTATTCAGATGTTAATTCTGCTTAGCCCAGTCACCCAAGCTGTCCTCTTCTCCGCTCCTGCACAATCTTGTCCAGTCAGATCTTCCTCTTTGGGGTGGCCATTTTGACCACTGCTGCAACTGCCTTTGGAGAGGAGTTTTATGCCAAGGAGGGGAGATGCAGCTCCCCTCAACCCAGTTGGCGGTCTCCTCCTCCTTCGCCACCTCTACATGGTGGCTTCGGCCCCAAATCAAGTAGATCGGGGCCCTCCAGCAGCGAGCTCAAACTGAAACTGTGGACGATCACAGATTTCGGTCCGTCACCAAGGGAGCCTAAACGGAAGTTCCCACAGGTCTGGTTTTCAAAGGTGCCTTAGAATGTGTGAGAGTTGCAAATATAGCACTTGTTTTCAACATCTTAAAGCAGTGGTACCTTTTCATGGGATCCTGTTCCTAGGTAAAAGAGGAGGCTGTTTTAAGATTTTTTAAACAGCAGCTGTGTTTGTGATCCCATGCACGCTTCAGTGTTTTCAAAAGCTGTGTATCTACATCTAAACTTTACATTGGTTTCTTGACTGTGAATTTGGAGTTGGTATGTTAGGGACAGTTATTCTTGGGTATTGCTAGCGTAGATGTCCTATGAAGGATATGAAAGGAACAGGGGGAGAAACAGTCGCTGCATATGTCACTGTTCAACAATGATTCAAAACAAACTTTTTCCCCCAGATCTCCAAGTCCCAAAAGCAAACACAAATCCAAGGAAGAGAAACGGAAGAGGTAAAAGCCACCTATTCTACCTGTGCTGTGCAACTAAAGTTGATCTTTTTTGCAGGCATCTGATTCTCATTTTTAACTCAGGTCCACCAGTGAGTCTGCATCTCAGAAAGACCATCAGGATTGCTCTTCCTCCCCAGATGGTTCTTCCACATCAGATGCATCCCACAGCAGGTACATCTTGGAGAATCAAGCTCTGTGTCTTGTAATTAGCTATTAAACTTGAGCAGAGCCTTGTGGCTTAACCTTCTAATCATTTGTTTACAGATCAGGCAGCCCCATTGTTCAAAAAAGGAGCTTCCTTAGACAGCAGAGCAAGTGTCCTTTGTCAAGTTCACAAAAACCAGACACTGAAGCGGTTTCTAAGAATTTGGGAGAGAGAGAGCATTCATCTTCTGCTGAGCCTGCCTGGCGAGGCAGGAGCACAAGTCCTCGAGAAAGCAGAGAAAAGCAGGAGGTAAAGTATAATACATGTATTAGGAAAGAGAAACATTTACATAAATAAAGTCACTTGGAACAAAATGACTTAGAAATACTGATTGGTTCATTAAAATTGGAGAGGAAAAATGGTGGATTCTAAGTTATTTTTAATATATTAAAGCAGTGTCTTCCTCAAGCTTAAAATCTAATTATAGTTTGTTGAACAGTGTGTCCAACTTTTTGTGATGTGTGGACTTCAACCCTCAGAATTTTCCATTGAATGTGCCATTGCTAAGCATTCTGGGAGTTGAAGTCCACACAAAATCACCCAGGTTAGAAAATGCTGTTGTAAAATGACAGCTAATGAGTTGCTTAGAGTTAAACAAGAATTCTAGTGATCTTTTCACTTTCAAAATATTTGTAATGTAGTTAGGAGCTGGCTGCTGAGCCTTTTTGCTTTTTCAAAGGATAGTTCTAGTTACTGTTTTTTATATTTCTGTTTAGAAAATATCCAAGCATTCTCCAGTACGTAAGTCCGTTCAGCGTTCTCCAAGTCCTTCATCTCCTGCCAAAGAGAAAGAAAGAGACAAGGACAGAAAGTCTGCTTGGCATTGGGGTCAAAAATCTACCCCCTCACTTGAGCATGATCCAAAGTCTATGCATCATTCTCCTGTGCTGAATGATCTTTCTCGAGAAAAGTGTTCCCCTTCTAAAGAGAATAGGTCTCCTTCCTGTTCCTCTCCATCTGCTAAGAAGCAGTCAGAGGATCGTAATGGGACTCTTCCACCATCCAAGGCTAAGATTTCTCTTGACCACAAGGAGGAGCTTACAGCTTCCTCATCTGCTTCTAAGACTGTTGAGAACAAGTTGAAGAAGATATCTCATGAGGACTCTACACCTCAGCGCTCACCTTTTCCTTCAGAGTGTGGTAGTTGCTTCTCTTCTTTCTCCTCTTCTCCTTCCCCACCAACTAAGGCTGCTCCGGTTTCTTGCAACTGTTATCCAGAGGACCCTCCCAAAAGGCAAGACAAAGAGAAAGTCTCTACAGAGAGAGAGAAACCTAGCTCATCCCCTGAAATCTCTTGTTCTGGGCAAAAACAGCCTTCTAAGACATCTCGATGTGTACCATCCAGCACCCCTCCATCTAAAGGCTCCAAATCAAGAGCCGGTTGGAGGGACAAATCTCTCTCTCAAACACCCACTACTCGTAGAGGTAGATCTCGGTCCCGGACCTCACCTAAGAGAGGTAGATCACGCACATGTACCCCACCAAGGAGGGGCAGGTCTTGTTCTCAGAGACATGCTCGATCCCGTTCATGTACTCCTTTGCGAAGGGCATGTTCTCGAACTCCCCACTGGCGAGCCCGTTCAAGAACACCTCAACGATGGGATAGATCACGTTCACGTACACCTCCCAGATGGGGTCGATCTCGTACACCCCGGAGGCATGGTTGGTCTCGTTCTAGAACTCCCCAAAGGCATGGTTGGTCTAGAAGCAGAAATAGTGGAAGATGGGGCAGGTCACGAACACCACCGAGAGGGAGGTCACGTTCAAGAACACCAAGAAGAGGCAGGTCTAGATCAAGAAGTCCACCCAGGCAAGCAAGATCCCGCTCCAGAACACAACCAAGAAGAGGTGGGTCTAGAACTAGGACGTCTCTCAGGAGAGGAAGATCAAGTTCATCTCCAAGAAGAGAGAAATCCTTGATTTCAGCCAGACAAACCAGATCTGTGTCGTCTTCAGATCGGAAAGTTTCCAGATTTTTTTCTAGGAAAAGTCGATCTGATTCATCTACAAGAATGAGGGAAAGATCTAGTAAAGTGCTAAGACATAGTCTCTCTGGTTCCTCTCCTGAATCAAGGTTAAAAGCATCTCCCAGATGTAGTCTGTCTGGATCACTTCCAAAAGCTAAAAAGAAAACTCTGTTGTCTCCAAGAAGGAGTCATTCAGGTTCTCCAAGGTCAAGGAATAAAAGATCAACAACACCTCCAAGGCGCAGTCGTTCTAGTTCTTCTCCAAGAGTAAAAAAGAAATGTAGATTAAGGATCAGACAAAGTAGATCTGGTTCTTCTCCAACACCAAAAAAGAAATCAAGATCACCTGGGTGTAGCCAATCCAGGTCATCTCCAGCCCTCAAAAACAAAACCAGAATGTCCCCTCAGAGCAGTTCTGGTTCATCTCCAAGGCTTACAAGGAAGTCTGATGTTTCTTTAGCAGCTGAAGAAACTAAAAAAGCTAAAAACACTTCAAAAAGAAGTCAGTCTGGTTCCTCTCAAGCACTGCGAAAGAAATCAAAGTCTCCTTCAAGACATAGTATATCTTGGTCCTCTCCAGAACCAGAGATGAGATTACCAAGAAGGCAAAACAGATCTGAGTCTTCTCCAGAAGTGAAAACAAAGCTGAGGGTAGGATCACCCCCAGTGCTAAAAAGGAAAATGGGATCATCTCCAAGGCGAAGTCAGTCTAGTTCCAGTCAATCATCAGCAAAAGAAAACTTCTTATCACCAATAAGGCAAGCAGCTTGTACAGAATCAACATTTGTATCTCCACTGCAGCAAAGCAGATCTGGAAGGTCTGTAGAAACAAAAGAAAAATCTAGATCACCGCACCAAAGGCAGAGCAGGTCTAGATCACCTCTGGCTTTGAGAGAGACATCTCTTTCTCCTCTAAGACCAGTTGCTTTTGGAACTTCATTAGAAATTAAGAAATCTTCACTGGAAAAATGCAAAAATGATTTCTCAGAGTTAAAGAAGACTAGGTCATCTCCAAGGCAAAGCACATCTGGCTCTTCTCCAGTGAGCAAAGAACAGTCAAGATCACCTTCCAGGACCAAGTCAAGATACTCTCCTGAGATGACAAAATCTTTACCTTTGAAGCAAGTCAGATGCGGACTGTCCCCTCAGGCAGCGAAAGAGAAATCTCCCTCCAAAAGAAGTGAATCTAGATCATCTGAACTGAATGACAAATCTAAAACTCCTCCAAAGCAAAATAAATTCCAAGAAGTGAAAACAAAATCTGAATCTTCTCCAGGGCACAACAAATCTAGTTCCATGGCAGTAATGGAAAGTGTTTCACTTCCATGCCAAAAGAATAAACCAGGTTCATCTCTCTCTACAAAAGAAAAATTGCAGTCTTCCTCAAGACAAATGCCATCTGAGTCATCACCAGTACTTAAAAAGACAGATATTCCATCAAAGCGGAGTAGATCTGGATCTTCCTCTTCTTCTTTTTCCTCCTCCTCCTCTTCCTCTTTTTCCTCCTTCTCCTCTTCCTCCTCTTCTACTTCATCAACATCTCCAGAAGATGATAAATCTCAGTCACCTCCCAGACTTAGTTGTTCTGCGGGGCTGTCAATCAACAAGAATAAATCAATTTCATCTCCAATGCATGGCAAAGCATATTCTTCTCCAGAACCAGAGAACAGCACTTTTGTAACAATTACAAAGCACAATAGACCTGGATCTGCTCTGGAAATAAGAGGATCTTCTAAAGCTACAGTGATGTGGCCCAGATCACCTTTAGAGAAGAAAGGGGCATTTAAAGAGGCATCTCAAAGAAGTAGATCAGGTTCTTATTCTGGGACTAAAGAGAAGCCAAAAATGCACTCTAGTGAGAGTAATTCAGATTCTTCCCCAGAATGGAAAGAGAAATCTGAGAGCAGATCTGTGTCGCAGCTCAGACCAAGAATAAAATCAAAAACACCTCCAAGACGCAGAACATTAAGGTCACCACCTAGTTCTAGACCAAAACCCAGAACGCCAAAGCATGGCAGGTCTGGGTCTCCACCAAGACCTAACTTGAAGTCCAGAACGCCTCCAAGACGCCATAGGTCTGGCTCATCTCCTAGACCCAGAATAAAGTCTAGAAAACCACACAGACAACATAGATCTGGGTCATCCCCAAGGTCCCAAATAAAATCCAAAACACCACCCCGATACCACTGCAGAGCCGGATCATCTCCAAGATCTAGAAGAAAATCTAGAACCCCTCCACGATGTAGGTCTGGATCACAGGCAAGAGAAAAGTCTAGAACACCAGTTACAAGAAGACAGAGATCTGTATCAGGGAGTCCTAGATGCAAATCTCGAACACTTCCAAGATGTGGACGGTCTAGATCACTCTCCAGAGAAAAATCAAGCACCAGCACACATCCACATCAGTCTGAGTCATCATCCAATGGTGACAGGCCCAGAACTTCTTTGCAACAAGAAAGATCTGGCTCTCCCTCATGGAGGGGTCACTCCAGTTCACTCTCCAGGCGACAAGATAAATCTTGGGGTTCGTTGCGGAGGGAACAATCAGTTTCCTCTCCAGCTAGAAGCTGCTCAAGATCCTTTTCTCAGGAGAAATCTAAACTACCACACAGAGGTCATTCCCAATCGTCAGTACAGATGTTGCAATTGTCCCCAAAGAGGACTGCAACAAGTTGGAATGCATCCTGTTCACCTCCCAGATTAGATACATCATGTGTAACAGCATCATATAAAGGCACTGGGTCCAGAGTATCCCCTGATTGTCAGTCATCTCCTGTGAGGAAGCATTCCAGATCAGGCACCCAGGAAGCCTACACATCTCCAAGAAGAAAGTCTCACTCTCCTCTTGTTCTAGAGAGATATCCCAAGTCTGACCTCCAAGAGAAGCCAGCAAGCTCCTCTCTTTGGCACAGCAAAAACAACATTGCCATTCCTTGTGCTTTAACTCCACCTTGTGAGGAATCTCATAAATTGCTAAAGGATCCATCTATACTACGTGACTTGCCTTCAGTATCAAACAATGGTGACTCCATAGCCATCCGAAACAGTTCAGGAGATAGGAATCAGAGCATGCAGCAAGCTATAATTAAAGATGATGTAGAAGTTGGTGCACCTTTGTCAGGGAGAAGCAGTTGTCATGCAGGCTCCCTCTCTCCTGTAAAAGCTAAATTATTGTCCCACTCCTCCTCTTCCTCCTGTGCTTCTTCAAGCCCCTTACCAGCATTGATTTCTGCTCTAGTGCCATCCCCCAAAGAAGAGGAGATTGTGTCTGAAGGAAAAGTAGCAGACAGGTCTGAGGTGCACTTGCCTACCCTTGAGGCTGAGTCACAGTTGGCTTCTGTCACCATGGAGGATGACACCAGGAGCAGCTGTCCCACAGTCCTACAACCTGCTCTTCCCTCTCTTCCACCCTCTGCCCCTTCAAAGGCAAAGAGAAGTTCACCTGCTTCATCTACCAGTTCATCATCATCCTCTTCTTCCTCCTCATCCTTATCTTCAACTTCTGATTCTGAGTCCAGCTCATCTGAATCCAGTCCCCATGATCAGGCAACAAAGGATCTTGAGGCTGAGATTGAACTGAAACAGTAAGAACTTTTCTTCTTAGTAATCCCTTTTTTCCATGTCTTTTAAGCTGTCAGTAGTCACTGCCTTGTAATACCCAACATCCAGTTTCTTGCTCAATTAACAATGTATATGCACATTCACTTATTCATGTCCTTGTCTTATCCCTTCTAATCCCAGTTTCCAGAATGACATCTCTGCCATAAGAGATGTTGTGCGGACTCATAGTCCATAAGCATTGTCTCAGATATTCTGTGCAACTGTATACAATAGATACAGTCAAGTATAACACAACCAATAATGTTTTTATTTCTAGTATTGCTAGATTTAAAATCTGAAGTTGTGTCAGTTGAATTCTAATCTAGCGTCCTATATAAGCAAATAGAAAAAGGGTATTCAAATCTGGAGTTTCTTCAGAGCCAAAAGTCACCTTGTAGGGGTGACGAGATATGAAGGGCTCCTGTAGATCACAAGTGGACAGTGGTCCACTTTGCTGGATCCAGAGAAATCTTCCTGACAGGTGGAGAAGAAGATGGCCATTAATGGCTGAACTGGAGCTGTGACAGCCAGAACGAAGAAAGCACAGAGAGAAGCGGAAAGGGAAACAGTGTACTGGGTCTGGGTAAGGATTGCCTAATTTCCACCCAGAATTAAGCTAAGTGCACCAAAAGTACTTTTGAGAAGAAGGGAGACTCCAGAGAGAAGGAGGGAGGGAATTGTTTTTCCCCCTCCAATGGAAAGCGGTGAGTGAAAGTTTTGAGCTGATTACACATCCACTGGAATAGAAAAAGAAACAAATAATTATTTTTAAAATGGGAAGAGAAAGACTGGACTGGGTACTTTAACAAGACAAGTACAATCTAAGATATGAATATGGATAATGTGCACCTCTACTGAGTTATTTTCCCTATATTTTTGGCTATAATAAGTGAAAGGTTCTCTCCCCCCCCCCCCCTTCCTTGACTCCTGAACTCATAGTGGAAAGGGAAAAAGAAAGTAAGGATGCAACCTACTGGCCAAAGGTAGTATATAAAAATGTTTTGGAAGTGACTGAGCTAAATAAGAGACTGAAAATACTTTGTTTTGAGGACTGCTGCACCTGGTGTTTAGAAATAGATAGAGACTAAATTTGTTTTGGAAATCATCGTGGGAAAAGCAAGATAGGGGACAGTTACAGAGAAGAACTTCTTCTGAATCTTTGTGGATTATAAATGCTTTTGGCTGATGGATGGAAAAAGTGGAAAGACAGATATTTATTTTGAGAACGTAGGAAGACCTTGAGTTTAATTTGGCATTTTGGAATATTGGAGTATTAAGGACTGGGGACACAGTGGGCCTTGTGAATTACAAATACTAATTGGTAGAAGACAAGACAGTATAAAAACATTCTTAAGGATAAATATTTTTCCTCTTTCCCTTTTTACTTTTTGATTTTTCTTATAAAGTATGGCCAGTGTGGATTGACCCTGTGGACTATTGGACTATTGAAAAACTAAAGACGGGGGTTACAGTGGCCCTTGTGGATTGTAAACTTGATTGTGGTACTGAGATACTGAAGATTGATTGAACTTGAATTGGAGGGAATTGGATTTGTAATACGGTCTTTTTATTTTTCTCATCTGACACGTGGGATATCGAAATGTCGTGGTGCTATTGGTTAGCTTTTGGTTGGTTTGCCCTTGGCTGTTAGTAGGATTGGTGGGTGTACCTGTTGCTAGCTTACAAATAGGGGAAAGAAGAGAAAGAAGGCATTAATATTAACTGTTGAGATGTCAAGCACCTCAAATTTAACTAAAATAGGGAAGAAGGCATCTTCTACACTATGATCAGCCTTCTCAAGCCCATCTAATCAGAGGTCAATAGGGAGCATGTTACAGATGGAGAAATCAAATACTTTTGAAAAGGAAATGCTGGCGATGTTTCACTCATTACAGGAGTCCATGACAAAAAAAAACATGAGATAAAGAAAGATATAGGGGAAGTGAGAAATGACATGGACGAGATGAAAGAAAAAATTCAAAATATGGATGAAAAATTTGAGAACTTTCAACAAATTATAACAAAAAATGAGCAAAGGATTCAGAAAATGGAGGAGAAATCAAAACAAGTAGAGAAAAAAGTGGACAACATAAATTATAAACTGACACAAGCAAACAAAGAGCTAGAAAGCACCATGATAATGTTGGAAACAGAAAAAGCTGTTCACTATCTGAGATTTCAAAATATAGAAGAGAAGGGAGAAGACCTACCAGACACAATGAAAGTTGTTGATGAAGGCACTAGGGGTGGATAAGCAGGAAATGGAAGCAGAAAGACATTTTTTTTAGAATACACACAAACTACGCGAGGAGTCATAATCTTCTGAGAAGTACATGTGAGATTTGAAAAAAATAATGAGATGAAATACTTAAGGCAAAAACAAACAATTGCAACATAAGGGGAGACAATTGGTACTCTTGAAACAGATCGCTAGGAGAGTAAGGGACTTAGGAAACAATACCATTTTTTGACTACAGTGTTGATTAAATACAATGTAAACTTCAGATAGCTGATACCTGAGGGAATACTAGTTACTTCGCATGAAAAAAAGACATAGATTGGACTCATTGGACAAAGCAATGGAATTTTATGTTTGCCACTTCAACATGGAAGAGGGACATGAAGTGAAGGGAGAAATAGTGCATAAAAGCCAAGAAGTGCCAATGATAGAAGAAAAGCACTCACGGCAAGATGAAAAAAGAATGAACAGAGCAAGAAGAAACAAGAGCAAAGGAACAGAGTTAAATAAGAGCAACTAGGAGCATAAAACCTACTATATACAAGTGAAGCAATGCAAGAAGAAATAAAGATGTCAGTTAATATAAATGGACTAAATTCCCCTAATTCACAAAATTACAAAGATTAAGATTAGACATAATGTCATGATTCTCGCAGTTACCCCAATTAAATCATGAGTCTCGATCCAAACTTCAAAAACTAAACAGGATTTATTGGGAGTTAACATGTCGGCACTACCTGGGTGTAGCCAAGTAGCCAACTCTGAGACACGTAATTCACTGTCACCCTTGACCCTGGTTTTCCCCCACCCCTCTGGGTGTATCATTCATATTCTCCAATGACACCCATCCATAGCCAAGAGTCATCAGTCATGTTCTCCAGTTAGATTTTTGCGCGGCAGGAACTTCAGTCACCTACTTACAATCTCTTAAAAACTATTGTATGGAATGCAGTTTCGATTTCCAACTAGCATTGATCTTTCTAGATGTTTTGAAAGCATTTGACAATGTAAATTTGTGGCATTTTCAGATTGCTTATTCCAACCAAGGCTGTCATTTTGTGAGGCATAACTATTGACTGATAATAGACTGAATATGCTGCTAAAAAGAATTTAAAAGACTCCTGTCAACTGTTTTCCTAGACTTTTCTCATAAACAACATGAGCTGGAGTTTATGTGTCCATTCAGAAATGTGAGTTTCTTCAGTTAACCTGCCTGAAACTTGTTTCCTCTGTTGGAGCCACCCAGTCTTTAATTATACCCTGTTCCTTTTACTTTCCTTGCCACCAAGCCCAGTGCTGAAAGAGACTAATCATGATGAGCAACCTCTGGAAATGGGCAAATGTAAGTGTCGTTCTCAAAGCTCAAGCAGTTCAAGCAGCAGCTCTTCCTCTTCATCCTCCTCCTCCTCCTCTTTATCTTTGTCCTCTTCAATGCCACTGCCTAAAACAGGACTTCAGGCAGTGATGAAGGGTCCCCTAAAGAAGAAACCATCTCCAGGAAAGAGAAAGTAAGTATTCGGCTAATGAAGAGGTATACTTTGCACCTGAGAATCAGTATTCTATTCTTTTATTGGCAATGTTGTTGAAGTGTGGAGGTGAACCAGCTCTTCCTTCTCCTTCCTTGACTTGGCACCCTAAGAGAATTACCTTGTTCTATTTGCTGGATGTTTAGAATGGCTTCTGGCATCACATGCCTAGTGCAAATATCATGAGATCTTGGGGAAATAGTCCAAGAAGACTGCCAGATGCTAAAAGAGCTGTGGAAGATTTGTGGTACTAGCTTTTTTGGTAGAAGGAGAGGTGTATCAGTTACAATAGGACTGCACATGGTAGGCTGTACCTAAAAGTACTTTAAAAATATTGCAAATACTTCTGTAAAAATATTTGCTAAGAATGTTGCAACTTACAACTGATGGTATTTTCATTACAGTATCTTGTTTTGCCATGTTCTCTTATGGACACGGATGGCAAATTCTGACTACTATATTCGATGGTCCTCTTTTAGAGCAGTGTTTCTCGTATTTACAATATTTTTATTAAGTTTTGTTAAATATGGAATACAAATAAAGACATTGGAAAAAAGAAGGAAATGGGAGGAAAGGAAAAGGGAAAGATTGATAAAATGAGGAAAGAAAAAGGAATGGAAGAATCAAAAAGCAGTGACTTCCAGCTTCTTTTGTTGCAGTGAGATACATAATACAGTTATAATATCAACTTTTTACTTATCTAAAACAGTAAATACTAGCTGTTCCTATAATCATGATCTACTTAACTGTCAAAACCTAAAATGATTTTTTTTCTCTTTTGAGTAGAAAGTCCAAAAAGGTTTTCAGGTGGACACAAACTATTTACATTCTTTCCCCTAATTAATGCAATTAAATTTGCTATCTGCCAATTCATCTTTTCAATTCATTCCTAATTTCAGTGACTCTTTCCATTTTTGACCATTTTTTTACCATTGGCTCTTTCTATTGCTAGGTCACACAGCCCTAGAAAACCAATTGACTCATTGAGAGATTCCCACTCTCTGAGGTACTCCCCAGCAAAACAGCGTCAGATTTCCCCTCCTCCCCAACCACCCTCTACTCCAAGGGATCGATGTAGGTAGGTCTCTTCAGCAAGTCTTACTTCCCTTGGCTGAAAAATTGTTTAGGGATTATTTGCAGAATGCATTTAACATTGAATCCAAGTTAGTTTCATACTCCCCATTCTCTATCCAGAGACAGGTCTAGGGATAGGTCCCTGCGGAGAAACAAACGAAGCATCAGCAGGTCTCCAGGACGAAAACTTCAACACAAATCTCCCAGTCCTCGAGCTCCTCGTCGCAGACCTTCAAGGTATTGAGCATGACTTGCTAGTTTTAGAAATACCTAACAATTGCCAAAGGTCCTTTTATATGTAACTATTCAACTGACTTGCCTATACTTATTATAGTTTTGTTATTCCTGACACAGTGTGTTCCTACTCATTTCCTGAAGGTATAATTGTGCTAGTGTCTTTAATCCTAAAATCTCCATCGTGAAGTCTGTGAATTCTTCTCATCTACATCTAGATATAAATAAATGGCTTGCTTCAAATAAATTGCTAGAGTACCAAAATCTTTGTTTCCATGTGTGTGACAGCATTATTTGTTTAGTGGGCCTGTCTGAAAAAGAAAGCTAAGCTGAGATAATGATATAGAATGTCCTGGCTAGACTGGAGGTCAGAGAGGATTATCCTTACTAATTTCTGTTCTGGTAAATGGATAATTTGTGACTATATCCACCAGTGGTGGGATTCAAAATTTTTTACTACCGGTTCTGTGGGCGTGGCTTATTTGGTGGTCCTGTGGTTGGGTGGGAGTGGCCAACTTGACATCACTCACGTCAAGGGGTGCCTTGCCTGGCCTTCCTCACCTCAGAGATACAATTTCCCTCTCTATTTATTTACTACTACTAAATATCCAAAATACACTATTTAATCCTATGTATATATGCCATATGTGTATATACATATTACATGGTATAGTGTGTGTATCGGCACACAAAAAGATACACTACTATATATAATGTGTGTATGTACACACACACACACACAACCACACACAGAGCTCTTCTAAAACTATATACATTCAACCTCACTGCGTTTGGAAAAACATACCCATAGTCCACTTTCTGCCACACATTTAACTATAACTTCTGTACATTAGAACATTGCACACGCCTTCAGATTTACTTCCCTAGCCTGCATATGACCGTTAGACCCAGGAGATGTCATGGATTGAGTAAAATATAGTGAAACTCACTTAACAACACTTGCTTAGCAACCAAAATTTTGGGCTCAATTGTGGTCATAAGTGAAAGACTATCTCTGCTTCCTCTGCATGGCAGCTTTGTCCTAATAAACTCCTCTGCCAATTTTCCTCTCTGTTAGGGGCACTGTAAGGTCTGGCAGTACTCTTAAGCCAAAAATGAACCAAAACAAAGACTTAAACAGAGGCTTGCAAATCAAAGAAAGCAGACTTTTATTCTTTGATTAAAGTTAAAGATCTGGGAAGAAGTTCCTAGCACATCACAAGAGACATGGGAGGAAAATTCTACAAAATACAGAAAAATGCCCCGTACCTTTAAGATTCTTAGAAGTGGAGTAAGTGCAATGTAAAACTCTTTAACTTAGATTTACATCTTTCCTGCAAAAGACAAATCTCTCCCTATCTCTTCTCTGATTGTCCATCCAATTGATCACAATTGACCACTTAAGGAGGCTATCAACAGCATACTTCAAAGGTGTGGAATGGAGGATTTTACATTCCCAGAGAGGTACGTTTCATTCCCATGGGTTGAAATGTATCAATCCAGAAAAACAGATGGATTCAGATTGATTTATATGGGACAATCACGTGTCTTAATAGGAGAGGGGTGTAACTGATTGCAGGCATATGTTTATAATTGTTTTACAACAAGTAAAAGGTTAAGGAAATCTTTTTTACAACAGCGAGATAACAAATTCCTATAGAGTAGCTCTCAATGCTATAATATATTTTACTATATTTCTTTATTAATGTCCCCTTCAGCACCAAAATAATTCAGATTCCAGATGATATAAGGTCTCCTGCTGGAGCAGGGGGTTGGATTAGATGGCCTTCAATGTTCCTTCTAACTCTGCTGTTCTATGATTCTGTAAGGATCTCCTCCTGGAGCAGGGGATTGGACTAGAACAGGGGTCTTCAAACTTGACAGTTTTAAGACTTGTGAACTTCAACTCCCAGAATTCCTCCTCCAGTCATGTTAGCTCAAGAATTCTGGGAGTTGAAGTCTACAAGTCTTAAACTTACAAAGTTTGAAAACCCTTGGAGTAGAAGAAGATCCCTTTCAGCCCTAGATTCCTGTCCTGTTTCAAAGAGTCTTCCGAAGCTAGAGTTTGTGTCCTTCCTTCCTCTCCGTTTTTTCCCCTCTCCTCCCTCCCGCCTTCTTGATCTCTCTTTCTTTCTCTCCCTTCCTTCCATCCCATCTTTGTCTACCCCTTTTTCTTTCTTTCCCTTTTCTTTCTTTCTTGTCTCTTCCTTCTCTCTCTTTCCCTCTCACTTTTTCTCTCTCTTTCTCTTTCCCTCTGTTTTTCTCTCTCCCTTTCTATCCTTTGCTTCCCCTCTCTCCTCCTAAAGCTAGGAGAGGAGACCCACCTGAAACAAACACACACACACACACACACACACACACACACAAACTTTCAAGCACTCGGCAGTGTCACTCCTTACGAGGGTTCTTCCTGGCCAGTATTGTGTCCCATGTTGCCCAGAAAAGCTGACATGCAATGCTTCCAGGACCAACAAAGGAGCCACCCCTTTGAGACTTCCAAAGACTTCCTCCCCTCCCACTTTTGGGGAAAGGAAAGGGCTGAGAACTTCAAGTGACATGTGTGCTGCAGCGTCACGCCCCCTCCCCCGCCAGCAGCTCTGGGCTAGGGAGCAGTTTGGCTTTCCTGACTACCTGAAACATTACCTTGCTCCTGCAGCTGGTGGCAGAGGGAAAGGCAAGCCAGCCAGGTCAGAGCTGTCGCCACTCAGCTCCCTGCCAGCCCACATCTCATCCCCTGCCCGGATTCTCCAGCAGCTTCTGGGGCTCACCTGCTGGGAGGCACGGAGACCAGGAAGCACGAGGCTACTCTGCCTACATTATCCAGGGCAGCCGCCCCTCCCTCGCTGAACAAGCGTTTGGGCAGTTGTGGGGGGGGGGGGGGAAGCTTCATTTGTTCAACTTCTACCTATCCCACCATTAGGCACAACAAAAAAGGAGGTTAATACGGCCTGACAAGAAATAAGAGCAGCAGGAAAGATGCGAGAAGCGAAGCCAAGTCCACACTTCCACACAAAGTTAACGCGACTCGCAGGCTTACCTGTGAGCAGCAGGCAGATCAGGGCTGCTCAGTTGAGGCGCAGGCACCACGTGGGAAGGCTAAAATGGCAAGCCACGAGGACCCAGCATGCCTCATAGGGGAGGAGTGACTGGGCGGGGTGAGAGGCGCAAGCGAGCATCTGGTGGATGGGGCAACTGAGCAACCAGCGACCGGGGAACCGGTGTGAGGGCATGGCCAGCCAGAAGTCGCTACCGGTTCCATGACCCATGCCAAATTCTTGCTACCGGGTCGCTAGAACCAGTGCAAACCGGCTGAATACCACCTCTGATATCCACTATGTTTCTTATCCACTTGCTCTCTGAAATTTAAGCTCACTTGTGAACTGAAAGCAGCTGGGGACTCTGTTAATCTCAAAGTAGAGTCCTTAGGCTGAACATACCCCATTTTCAGAAAATGCTCTGTTTCATTCCCTTCTGTTTTGAAGTGAGATCCAGAGAGCTATACATGAAGCATTTATTCTTTTGTTCTCTTGAAACTTACCACAGCTGACTTCTTCAATTCTGTAAGACTTGACTGCTATTCTTTATTTAAAATATGTTGTATTCTTTAGCCTAAAAAACTCCCATAACAAGCCCCACTCATTTTCTGCCCTTGTAGTTGTAATCTAAAAACACAGAGAAAAGGGGATGAGAAGCAAAAATAAGGTGACAATTTATACGTAATATTTTATGGTTCCTAGAATAGTCTGGTATGATGAAAATGGATTATTCAGAGGACCTCAATGCTTTCTTTCTCTTTACAAAAAAGAATACAGGTAGACCTCGACTTACAATTCATTTAGTGACCATTCGAAGTTACAATGGCACTGAAAAAAGTGACGTATTTTTCACACTTATGACCACTGCTGCATCCCCATGGTCACGCGATTTACATTGTACTTTAAAATATTTGTATGTGGTTAAGAAGTTAGATTACCATCTTGTTTTGCATTGCTTAATTTTTTTTCTCCTCCCTTTTCTCCCCAAGGTCTCCGTAAGCCTTTTGGATAGTGGAACAACCACAGACTGCACCATCCCCAGCGTCCAGTGCTATTCCAGTTGGGAGTCCCCCACCTACTGATGTCCACTGGAAACCAGTGTGTTTGAATTAGGGGGGAGAGTGAAGTGGAGGTCTCTTCATTTGCCATCACCTTTATATTCTCATTAGTTTTTTCCTTTACTGTCCCTGTCTTTATTGCCCGTCATTTGTCGGCAGCTACCTTCCCCTTGTCCCTGGACATTTCTGTACAACACCTGCCAGGATCGAAAAACTTCTATGCTCCTCTTCCAACAGTTGGTGATGTTCATTTGATTTTTTCCCTCCTGTGAGCATTTTTTCCCTGTGCATTTTGCAGCTAAAATCTATACTTCTGCGTTTGAGAGAGTGTCTCCTTTTTGTTGATTTAGACATAAAAGTTTTTTTAAAAAAAACACATAAATGGGTGGGTGAGAAGTAGAGGGATATGTGATCTAATCTGTTTGATTTAGTGTTTCTCAGCCCCCTCTGGAAATGGTGGAGGGTTGTAATAAAAAGTTGGAGTACATGTTAACAACCCAGAATTAGATGGAAGGTAGTGCTGTCTAGTAGCTCCTTTCTCTGTTCCCCACTTTCTATCAAGCTTTTCTGAAGAAAGGCAGGCAGCTTCTTTCAGTAGCCTGTAACAGTGGAGTTGATCCTTGGCAGTGGCAACTATTCCTGCTCCTCTACCCCCCAAGAACAAAATGAATTTAATATGCAGTGCTTTTTTTCCTTTTTCCTCCTCAAGGGAGACTCACTCATATTTATTAGCTGAGCCAGGTCATGAGGGGTTAAGTTTGGAACTGGAACAGGGGCTTTCAGGCATTTTAGGGGGAAGGTGACAAAGTGTGCTGAGAAGAAGCTGAGAAACCCTAAATCAGGGAGGGTGGGAACAGAAGTTTCTTCATATTTCTGAAAAGCATTTAATTTTTTTTATATGTACAGCAAGGAGATTTTTTTTTCTGTCAAATAAACTTATGAAATGCAAAATCTGTTGCTGAGTCATTCAGAATTTTCTCTTAAGTCTGGTCAAAGGAGATCTTCAATTAAATACGTAGGCTTTTCAACATTACTGTTGCTTCTTCCTCTATTTAGTGCTTTTGGTTTGTTTGAAGGATGAATGAATAGCTAGAATAAAAGTACTTAAGTCCCATCTATTTAGACCACATGCATGCACACATTTCTCTGTTCAGTCTGCTGAAGAGTGTTAACTAAATAACACAAAATAAAGGTAAATGTTTCCCTGTTCAGTCGCGTCCAACTTTAGGGGGCAGTGCTCATCTTTGTTTCTTAGCAAAGGGAGCCAGTGTTGCCTGAAGACATTTCCATGGTCATGTGTCCCACATGACTATATGCTGAAGCGCATGGAACACTGTTACGTTCCAAATGAAGTACCTATTTATCTACCCACATTTGCATGCTTTTAAACTCTTAGGTGGGCAGGAGCTGCGGCAAGTAACAGCTCACCCCATCACATGTCACTCAGGTCTTGAACCTGGGCTGTCAGCTTTCCACTTGACAAGCTCAGCATCATTAATCATTGAGCCACTGTGGTTAAACCAAACCCAAAAGTAACCCTGGTAACCCAAAAGTTCTTTTTTTAAAAAAACAAGTTTTATTTCAGTTTTCCAAATTTTAAAAAAGTCTCTTTTTGGTGAACAGGATGATTACAGGTTTCCACATTTACATACAAATATGACCATAGTTACATATTCAATTTGTACATTCAGCTTTTTATCTTAACAATGCTTTAATCCATTTTCTGTTTTATTATATTATACCAAGTGCTTGCCTCTTATTTAAATCATCAGTATTTCTCGTATCTTCATAATTATTATATTTTAATACTTTTAACTGTCACATTTCCATATTTCATCACATATTATTACATCCTTTCATAAGTTCTAATTTAATACAATCATTTTTGAAAAAAATTGTTTCCCCTCTAAGTTACCAATTTAAGTGTGCCACCTCTAAAATTTACATATTCATTATCTCCCCTTTCAAATTAAACATAACTTATCACTTAAAAATTGAAATTAATAATCCCTTTAAAACTACATAACATATATACCTTTTAAATCAGATTCTGCATGGTTTTTCCCCTTCTTGATTTCATAACCCTTATTTACCATTTCAGAAAAGAAAACACCTTGATCTATTCACTTAATCCTAAATCCTGATATTAATTTTGTTTCAGCCCTTCTATATCATTTCAATTATTTCAATCTATTCAATACACTTATTCCATTGATCATTCCATTCATCTTTATAAATTTAAAACACAGGAGCCTGCATTCCAGTACTAAAAAGTATCAACTCCATTACAACCCTCCTCGTATTTCATTTTAATTATTTCAATATATTTAATAAACATATTCCATTAATTATTCCATTCATCTCTCTATATATATGAGAAAAGAGCATACATTCCAATACCAAAGAGTATCAGTTCTATTTTTCATCTTGGTAATTATATATCCCTATTTCCTACAATATTCATAACTTTAAGTATATTTATGTTATCCCCATCACCTTGCAGAATCTCCTTTTAAAATATTAACCAGCCATTATCTCTGTCTTCTAAACCAACAATTTTTCATTTGTTTACACTTCCCATATTTCTTTGTTTCCAGATCCTGTTTCTTAACCCTTCTTTTCCCTTTCATTTTCCCCTTTATTCTTCCACTCCAGTTTTTATCCCCCTCCCTATTTGTAACTTCCTTCCACCCTTCAATTCTCTGCTGTTTCTTTTTGCCTTTTTAAATTTTACAGAAATTCCCCTTTTTATTTACCTTCTTACATCTCATATTTTTATTTCCCACTCTTTTCCTCTTTCTTTTCAGAATTCTTTGTTTCTGATGATAGTTAAAAATGGCTTCTTCTGTAGTCAACTCCACCTCCTCTTCTGTCTTTTGTCTTTGTTGTTCATATTCTTCAGTTGTGTTTTCCAAAAAATTTAAAGCAAAACCCAACGATTGACCTCATTTTTGTAATGTTTCTTTCATGTTTCTAAGTTCCATTTTTAAATCCGGAAGAGATATCTCAATTTTGCACATTTCTGTCTAATAATTTAATCAAAATAGTGTCTATGAGGTTAGTTCCAACAATCAACCTTTATTCCGCTCAAATTTTTAGATCACAAATAGTCCAATACCAAGTCCATACCAAAATCAGCAATTAATCCCAGGGCAGAGTCTTCGTACTTCGTTTCAATTTTTCAAAGTTCTTGTTTTATTGTATCAATATTACTTTAAGTTTTTAAGAAACAGTCTTTATATATATAAAAAAGTTAGATTTAACCACCAGATTAACCACCCTTTATTATAACAAATCTTCACCCCTTTTTTTAATTCTTCTATTCAGGGCTTTTTAAACCACAGTCTTTCAAGAACAAAAGTCAGATCCAATTGGAATTTAAGTTTTCCCTTTGACAATTTCAAATTCAGCCTTATTAATGCCTATGTAGTATCAGAGTATATTTATCCAGATTAATTAAATGGTTTCTTCTTCCGGCTTCTACCATTCTTGGTTCAAAGCCTCAAAGCTGTCAAAAACAATTCACACCCCTTTTTCCTCTCTTTCTCTTCGGTGCTTTGAATCCTTTCTTAAAAATTCTTAATGATCAATCCTGGGGTACCTTTCATTTAATTATAGCATCCAATCGTCCTGTTTCTCATGCTGTCTGCTTCTTTCTCTCCAGCACAATCTTATTCCAGCTGACTCTTCCCCTTCAGGGTGGCCATTTTAGACCACCGCTTCAGATGTCTTTGGGAAGAAGTGTTTGCGAAGCCAGGGAGGGGATTTACGACTCCCCTCTACCCAGCTGGCGGTCTCCCCTTCCTCTGCCACCCCTACGAGGTGGCTTCTGCCCCAAATCTAACCAATCGGGGGTCTCCAACGAAGAAGCATGGACCAAAGCCATGGACGATCGCAGTCAGTGGTCCGTCTTTGGGGAAGTCCAACCGGAAGCCCCGTAACCCAAAAGTTTTTAAACCTACACTTTTTGAGTTCATTTTGTTTGAGCAGAATTGTTCATAGTGTTCAAACTACTTCCCTTTCAAATAGAAAGAAGCTGTCAGGGAGGCTCCATTCAAAATCCAAGAAAGAAAGCCTTATACTCCATAGTTTTAGTGAAAAGGACTTTTACTGAAAATGATATGGTAACATCAGAAGAATACAAGATCTGAAGCAATAGGCGTGAAAATCGCATAAAGTTACCCCAAGTTTCCACCCCCAATAGTTCAAACTGGCCATCCAATCTGAGATGTGTATAATGTCATGTGGGGCATTTTCAGGTGGGGTTTCAGACATCTGGTATGCCAAGACGGTTGACCTTGGCGTCGACCAGGCTTGTCCAACCCGCGGCCCAGTGCCCACCCCAACCTTCGTGCCAGAGCCAGCGAGGAGGAGGAGGAGAGGCAGGCGCGGGGCGAGGCGAGCGCCAGGCCAAGCAGCAATAGAAAAGGTGGTCGCTGTCAGATCGCTACCTCCTGCTGTTACCGCTGCCACTGCTGCTTCTTCCCCCGCCACCGCTGCTGCTTCTGCCGCTTCTGCCCCCACCGCTGCCACTTCTGCCCCCGCTGCCGCCGCCGCCGCTCCTTCCCCCACCACCGCTGCTGCTTCTGCCCCCGCTGCCGACCCCACCGCCACTGCTGCTTCTGCCTTCCAGTCCTGCCTCATCCAGCTGGGCCATTTGCAGGAGGAGAGGTAGGCGCGAGGCGGGCGAGCTTTCTCCCCCCCCCCTGCAAAATTTGGCCGGAAAATAAACCGTGATAAAAAAACCGTGATAAAAAAACCGTGATAAAAAATAAATAATTTTTAATAAATAATTAATAATAAATTATAAAAACATCTCACTAACTTCATTTGCAAATTTAATATGTTAACTATGTTTTCTATGGTTTTTTTGGATGATCAGGTATCGTTACTGTTATTTTATTTTATGTGCGGCCCAAACCAAATTTTCATCTTCTAATGTGGCCCAGGGAAGGTGAAAGGTTGGACACCCCTGGCGTAGACAGATAAGAGGCTACATATGCTCAGTAAGTAAGTAAGCATAGTCAAGCAACATCCCAAACTTTACATTTCATCAACTCAAACCTTCAGCACTCTTCCCCCCACAAAGTCCAATTATTCTTCCCTCTCTCTTCCCCCGCCCTTCTATGGCAGCCAGAAAGATAAGCAGAAGAAGGATTCTTGGAGGCTGACGGAAGCTTTCAAGCAGAATCTTCAATATACCTTATTTGCACCTATGGGATGTGACTAGATATACATAGAGAAATATTTTTTTAAAAAAAAATCACTGATCTTTGTACATTTGAAACATGACACTCAGGAGAGCAAGTTCAGATCTGAAGAAACATGCCTGATCAAAACAAGTTTCTCTCTTCCATCCAAGAACTAAAGGAATAAAGAAATAGCTATAATGGCTCTAGCTTTTAAAGACTCCAATGTTTTTTGACTGTTCTCTCCCAGTTTAAACACTACTTCCTGCCAATTGTGTTTATCTTTCTTGCAGCTGTCTGCTGTTAGCTTTTGGTTACTTGTCTACGTAGGGCTCTGTTAAAGCCATCCTGGTTTGTGTTTTGCCCATTTTAATCCCCTAACTGAAGTATTTTCTGTGAATTAGTGTTCTGGATGAGGAAGAGATCTTACCCATCATGATTAGTAATACGTATTAAAGCCTACTCTTGCCAGTATTGTTTTTGGTCTTGCTTAAAGGAAGATACATCCCATGGCGGAACAGTGTACAGATAGTGAACCTTTTTCATTCTCTTCCCCTCATGTTGAATTACAAATGGATACAAAACTCTTGTATGGAATTTCATTGTTTGGTATGCCTGAGCTCAAAGTCATTTTAGTTTCATGGAGCTAATTGTGTAATACTAAGATAGGAAAAATTACACCGCAACATACATTAATAAAAATTACATATTTTGACTGATTTTGCTAGCCTTACATATGCACTAGATGCTAGTGGAATTCAAAAGGCTGTTTCTCAGCATGAAAAACAACACATCAATCCTGAAATCATGGAATTCTATAACCCCAGGAAATAAAACAGCAGTTCCCTATCTGACCTTAGCATTTACTAACTATGCAACTTTAGAAAACAGGTATAAAGAATGTTAATATATTCAGGCAAATGTTATTTTACTGGATGAATGCAATAAATTAATTGCATTTATATAGATGTTTCCTGTTCAGTAAAAGTATTGAAACACATGGATCATTTTGAATAGCCTGGATAATCTTTTTGTTCTTGAGACTAGCATGGAAAATGTGACAATGCAACAGGTGTGATGTGGCACTGTAAATATTGAAGGGGTCCAGGCTCAATTTGGAGAGTTTCAGAGACTGCATTGGTAGAGTTATGCTGTCACAGCTAAACCTTTCCATCCTTTTTCTTGGGTGGATGCTAAAGTAAGAATAGGAATGAGAGATAGCTGTAGAACAAATGCCATTTTGCACTCTTTTAACACTGTAAAAAAGAGTTATATTTACTTATGGCTGATTCTGGCCTGATTTAAGGACTTTAAAGGAAACCTGTCATGCCCCCCTGTTTGAATCTGAGGGGGAAGAACAGCTGACAGGGAGAGTGGCTCAGTTGGCTGTGGAGGAAAATGGGGAAGGGCAAAGTCAGACTGAGCAGAGCAGGGAAGAAAGAGGTAGAACAAGGGAGAGGGGGTTCAGATGAAGACCAAGGCCCACCCCCTCTTCATCCTAGGGCATGCAGGGAAGAATGCAGAAGAGCAACGTGGGTTGTGTGGCTTACGAGGAAGGAAAGGATCCTGATTCCCTTCACAAGGCACACCTGGGGATGGAGTTTAAAGGAGAGGCAGTTGAGAGTGGCGTTTGTCAGGAACGAATGTTGAATTCACCTAGTGCTGTGAGTTTTAGCTGGCATTCCTCCTGTCTGTGAATTGTTGCCGGCTTCTGTGTGCTTATCTGCCTTGCTGGAATTATTGGACTCATTCTCTTGCCCTGCTGTGATTGATTGCAGTCATTCTGCTTACAGCGTTTGGACTGGTGTATCTGCAGCCAGAGGCTGTTGTAGATTTGTGGGAGAGCTTTTCTCCAGGCTGGAGAGTAAGTGGGACATTGGGGGCAAAGTTGGAGCAAATAAAGGGACTCATACCTATTTTCTGGCTGTGTTGCCTTCATGTTACGCCCTGGGACATCACTGTTAGGGATATACCCTAGCAAGATCTGCAGGGCAGTCAGGCAGGCAGGCAAAATATGTGAGATAAGTGTTGTGTAGCTTACACTCAGTAAACCATACACAGTGCCAATTAAAGTAGTTTTATTCCAGCAAGAGTTAAAGCATAGTCAAAACAGTCCATATATCATACACTTAGTTCAGTCCGTCCAGGGATTATTCATTTGCAAATTCCAGTGTCGAAAACGGTCAGTACACTTACAAAATAACAGTCCGGTGATTTATCTCTTCGCAGTAGAGAGAGATATGCAACAAACTCAGAAACTCCTCTCTTCCTTTCTGCAACTCCAGTAATTGCCAGCAAAGCGTCAGGGAATCGTCAGCGTCTCATCAGCGTCTCTTGCTCCCTCTTATGGTGGTTTCACACCACACCCAAAATTACATGCTTTGCATTTAAAGTAACACACACTTTAAACTAAGAATCATAGCTTATATATATATTATCTTACCCAAACTAGTTAGGTGACCAATGTTATACCTAACAATCACAAAACCACTGATTCCCATTTGTAAACTGAAGAGGAGGGAAAATTGATCTGAAAAGCATTGTTTATGTGAAAGGGTAGTGGTTAAGGGTAGTATTTGGAACAGGAGCCCCGTAGAAGCTTCCATCCATTTATTTTAAATGAAAAACAAAAGTTGTGGAGTGGGGACCATATACAGGTGAAACTCATAAAATTAGAATATAGTGCAAAAGTTTATTTCAGTATTGCAACTTAGAAGGTGAAACTAATATATGAGATACTCATTACATGCAAAGCAAGATAGTTCAAGCCATAATTTGTCATAATTGTGATTATGGCTTACAGCTCATGAAAACCCCAAATCCACAATCTCAGAAAATTAGATTAAATTCAATCAATAAAACAAGGATTGTACATAGAACAATATCGGACCTCTGAAAAGTATACTTTTCCCTTCCACATAACTTTCTATTAATGTGCTTTGATACAGCACTTTGGAAACATCCAACTTCTTCTGCAATTACTTTTTGAGGCTTTCCCTCCTTACGGAGGGTGTCAATGATGGTTTTCTGCACAACTGTCAGGTCAGCAGTCTTTCCCATGATTGTCATTCCTACTGAACCAGACTGAGAGACCATTTAAAGCAGGCTTGTCCAACCCGTGGCTTGCAGGCTGCATGCGGCCCAGGTCGCCTCATAATGCGGCCCAGTGCCCACCCCAACCTTCGTGCCAGAGCCAGCGAGGAGGAGGAGGAGAGGCAAGCGTGAGGCGGGGTGAGGCGAGCGCCAGGCCAAGCAGCAATAGAAAAGTCGGGTGCCGTCAGATCGCCACCTCCTGCTGTTGCCGCTGCCGCCACCGCCGCCGCTTCTGCCGCCACCGCCGCTGCCCCCGCCGCCGCTTCTGCCCCCACTGCCGCCACCGCTTCTTCCCCCCCACCGCTGCTGCTTCTGCCGCCGCTGCCCCGCCACCGCTTCTGCCCCTGCCGCCACCACCGCTTCTGCCCCCGCCGCCGCCGCCGCTTCTTCCCCCGCCACCGCTGCTGCTTCTGCCCCTGCTGCCACCACCGCTTCTTCCCCCGCCACCACTGCTGCTTCTGCTGCCGCTGCCCCCGCCGCTGCTTCTGCCCCCACCGCCGCCACCGCTTCTGCCCCCGCTGCCGCCGCCACCGCCACTGCTGCTTTTGCCTTTCAGTCCTGCCTCATCCAGCCGGGCCATTTGCAGGAGGAGAGGTAGGTACGAGGCGGGCGAGCTTTTTCCCCCCCCTCTGCAAAATTTGGCCAGAAAATAAACCGTGATAAAAAAAACATGATAAAAAAACATGATAAAAATAAATAATTTTTAATAAATAATTAATAATAAATAATAAAAACATCTCACTAACTTCATTTCCAAATAAATTTAATATGTTAACTATGTTTTCTATGGTTTTTTTGGATGATCAGGTATCGTTACTGTTATTTTATTTTATGTGCGGCCCAAACCAAATTTTCATCTTCTAATGTGGCCCAGGGAAGGTGAAAGGTTGGACACCCCTGTTCTAGGCTCAAAGTGTCCCACTCTAATCAGCTAATTAAGCCATAACACCTGCAAAGGGTTCCTGAGCCTTTGGTTTGGGCCGCACATAAAATAAAATAACAGTAACGATACCTGA
>NW_020769555.1:147547-188287 GCF_900518735.1 Pseudonaja textilis
TCAGGTATCGTTACTGTTATTTTATTTTATGTGCGGCCCAAACCAAAGGCTCAGGAACCCTTTGCAGGTGTTATGGCTTAATTAGCTGATTAGAGTGGGACACTTTGAGCCTAGAACAGGGGTGTCCAACCTTTCACCTTCCCTGGGCCACATTAGAAGATGAAAATTTGGTTTGGGCCGCACATAAAATAAAATAACAGTAACGATACCTGATCATCCAAAAAAACCATAGAAAACATAGTTAACATATTAAATTTATTTGCAAATGAAGTTAGTGAGATGTTTTTATTATTTATTATTAATTATTTATTAAAAAATATTTATTTTTTATCATGGTTTTTTTATCACGGTTTTTTTATTATGGTTTATTTTCCGGCCAAATTTTGCAGGGGGGGAGGGGAGAAAGCTCGCCTGCCTCGCGCCTACCTCTCCTCCTGCAAATGGCCCGGCTGGGTGAGGCAGGACTAGAAGGCAGAAGCAGCAGTGGTGGTGGGGGCGGCGGTGGGGGCAGAAGTGGCGGCGGGGGCAGCGGCGGCAGAAGCAGCCGGGGTGGCGGGGCAGAAGTGGCGGGGGCAGAAGCGGCAGCGGGGGCAGAAGCGGCGGTGGGGCAGCGGCAGCGGGGACAGAAGCGGCGGCGGTGGCGGCGGCGGCAACAGCAGGAGGTGGCGATCTGACGGCGCCCGACTTTTCTATTGCTGCTTGGCCTGGCGCTCGCCTCGCCCCGCCTCGCGCCTGCCTCTCCTCCTCCTCCTCGCTGGCTCTGGCACGAAGGTTGGGGTGGGCACTGGGCCGCATTACGAGGCGACCTGGGCTGCATGCGGCCTGAGGGCGCGGGTTGGACAAGCCTGGCCTAGAATATTGCACCTTTTCACAATATGCTAATTTTCTGAGATTGTGGATTTGGAGTTTTCATGAGCTATAAACCATAATCATCTCAATTACAACACATCACAGCTTGAACTATCTTGCTTTGCATGTAATGAGTCTATCTCATATATTAGGTTCACCTTTTAAGTTGCATTACTGAAATAAATGAACATATTCTAATTTTTCAAGTTTCACCTGTACAGCCCACAACCTGCCTATTTACTCATGCCTGCTGTTTGTTTCTCCTGGCCGCCTTGGCATGTGTAGATGGATTTTAAACCTCTTTCTAAATGTTGAGGTCTTGTGCCTTCAATCCTGGTAAGAAACTTGTGTTTTTTATTTTAAGGAATAAGATGACATCTCATGTTCTGAGAACTCCCGAGAATCCAATATCTTTCTGTGTCACTTTCCTTACTGTAGTTGTAACAGCTCTTTGAAATACAGAGTTTGAGAAATAGTAATTAAGACACCAGTACCAGGATGTGTAGCCATGATGGGAAAGTTCTTGAATCTACATTTCAGTACTTTAATCCTTGAGAAAGATATGTATCTGGAAGTGATGCCTGCACGGGATTTTCAGGTAAATTGAATTGCACTTTAATCTTCCCATGTGGCATGCAGACTTTAAAACAGATGAAGGTTGGGGTGTATAAAAATAAATCAGGGCTGTAAATGCAGTAAAATGCACTTCCCTCTTTTCATGTTATAAACATAAAACAACTCTACTTACTCTTTTCTCCACAACTTTACTAGTAAGTGCCAATTCTTGAGGCAGGCAGTGTTTTAAATGAACAGTTTCTGCACACAAGTTTTAAAGGAAGAGCAGAGTAGTTTCTGCTGACATTGTATTAGATATTCATACTTGCATGCATTCATATAGTTGGATGTAACAAGGCTGATGATTGTTTTGACAAAATCCCTGCAATTTTATTGCCAACGTTTTTAGAAAATAGTCTGCCATTACCTTCTTCCAAAGGGTGAGAAAGACTGAATGGCCCAATGCTATCCATTTGGCTTTGTGCCTAAAGCCAGTACTAAATCACATGTTCTCCTGATTTCTAGCCTAGTGCCTTTAACCCCTACACCAAATTGACTCTTAGGTTTCCTTTAAATAACATAATATTTGATTGATTGGATAAACTAAATATTAGAAGAGTAAGAAGCTAAATGGCTGGTATTTTTGTAAACAAAGTCCAGTTTAGGTTAATAGATTATTTAATATTTTTCTCCAATGGAACCTAATGCAACTAATGTTCTCTGTATCTAACCAGCAAACTGGTTAAGAACACAACATCACTGAATTTGAAGTTTTAAAATGCCTGTTTGTTGAGCCCTTAGCTTTTCCAACCTTTGTGAATAAATTCAATGTATATTTGTGTTAATATTTTATTTTCATTACACTAATGGACATGAGATATTTCAGTGTTAGGGAGCCCCTTCCACATACATAGTTACTAGCTTAACCTGTCATCATCATTCTTCACACTTCAGTCAACCTCTTCCCTAAATGGCAAAATTAATTTAGATTTGGAGGGAATTATAATGAGTTTCTAAATGTAATCAGCAAAAGAAATAAAACCTAATGAGTTTTGAATTTGGCTTTGCTCAACTAAAAATATTTTTGTTTGACTCTTCAAAAACATAGAACGTAGCTGAGAGAATATGACTTGTGGAAGGCAGACGGAATAGCAAAATTGCATGAAGAAAAAGTACAAGCCAAATAACCATTTCATTAGTTTTTCTCCTTTATTTTACTTAAATGCAAAAACATGCAAAATTGTCCTAAATGTAGCTTGGGGAATTGTCAGTCCAAAAGCTGGGAAAGAGGGATGAATATAATGGCAGTACATCAAAAGGAATCTGTACCTAAATAAAATGTGCAATACAATCTGTGGACAATCTGACAATACTTGCATGTTATGCTGCTGCTTCTGGTTTCCATTCTTGATTGTGTTGTCCCTTGTTGCTCCTGTTGCTCACAGTACACTCATCCATAAAGTAGGAAACACTACACTTGGACACAAGCATTTAGTAGTGCTTTCTACTTTATGGATGAGTCCACTGTCCATAAAATGTAGTTTTGATCTGTGACTAGCTTCTACTGTTGTCTTCATCCAGAACCAACTTCTGAACTGTCCTCCTCCTAAGTCTCCCCTGCCCCACCCACTGACAGCTCCCTGGTGGCTGATAAAACAGGGAGATGCTAGCAGGAGGAGAGGTTTGACAGTCTGTTTTGTGGGCTAAGAGTGAGACAGCATTTTTGCTAGTATTAAAAGTACTCTTGCTGCCCAGATACATTCACAGCCTATATATATATAGTTTCCACTGCTTCTAGCAACAGAGGATAAAATGGCGAATAAATTAAATCTGGATGGGTTCACTGCTTTACTAGATACACATGGCAAAATTGTGTAGAAAATAAGGTTCCAAATTCTCTGTAAATGGCTTAATTTTTTTTCTATTTTTCTCTTCTATTTCCTTCTATCTGAACATCTCCCGCCACCCTGCCCTCTTGCCCCAGTTGTAGAAAGACTAACTTGTGAATTAGCTTATAAGTAAAAACACTTTGAAAGGGAAAAACTGGTGCTTGACATTCCACTTTTTTAGATGGCCATTCCATATGACTCCTTTGAACCAGTTCACATGGCAAAGTGCTGAGAATATATGAATATGTGCACAGCCTGCACTTTTTAGTAGTGTGTACCAAGTCCAGGGTAGAAAGTCAATGCTCATTTTTCACCCCAAATTCTTTTTATGCATCTCTTCCTATCTTGGTTGTCCCTGTGCAGTTCTGATTTCTGGAATGCCTTCCCCAAATGTCGGGGGTGGGGGAGGAGAACATTTACTAGTTCTCCTTTGCCCTTAAAAGGCACATTTTGGGTGAAGGCGCTAAACCAAAACCTAACTGTGAAACTGAACTAAATTCATCTTTCCTTTTCCATTCCCACTCTCTTACCCTCTTTTTAAGTGCTAAGCATATTGGTTATTTATACAGGGATTTCACTAATAATGGCAGAATTATTTTTTAAAAAACAGGTATGTCTCTTGATGTCTTCATACTGTATAATTGGTCCTGAAGTAAGTGGTAAAATCTGGCTTACCCAGGGGTGGGCTGCTGGGGGTTCATAGGGGTTCGGGAGAGCCCCTAGCTAAGATTCTGTGCAGTTCGGAGAACCCCCAAATCCCACTCCTGGCTGGTCCCGCCCACCCCGCCCCTCGTCTCCCCTCCCAGGAGTCCCCATATGGCATATTTTGGATGCAGGTAAGTGCAGGGTGTGCACGGAGGCTTAGGGAGGGCAAAAGACAGGCCTCTTGGAAGTACGGGAAGGCCGGAAATGGACCCATTTCCAGCTTCCAGAGAGCCTCCAGACCCCGGGGAGGCCACTTTCTCCCTCCCGGAGGCTCAAGGAAAGCCTCCAGAACCCGGAGAGAGCAAAAACATCCCCCCCCCACCGTGGCACAGGAGGCCGACTAGGCCACGCCCACCCATCAACCAGGCAGAGAACCTGTTGCTAAAAATTTTGAAACATACCCAGTGCATGTTTAACCAAATAAACTTTTTTTTTCCAAATTGGTAGCCATCACTCCAGCTTACTTAACCTTCCATAATTGTTTACACTGAATGTTTAGCTCTGGAGATTACCCAGTAAGCGGTGTGATATTAGAGTAGAGGTAGGTAATGCATTTCAGTTTTTCTGCACATGCACTCTGCTCAAATAGCACTTGGAGCTGCAAGATTGTAAAATGTAGTTCAAAACTTCGAAAGGACACAGAATTACTCTCTACTGGATTAGAGATAAATTGTCTGTGCTTTGAGGTTTTAGCAGAATGCCTGATCATTGAAGAGTGGTGATGAATTGAAAAAAAAAATCTGAATGAAAGCTGTTGAATGACATTTCTTTGATACTGCATTTCTCAATCCTCACCTTGAAATCTCTTCTTTGGCAGAATTAGGTGTTTTGCAGGTTGTGGAGACAGACGTGTGTAGTTCAGGTTTTGCTGTAGAAAGCAAGTATTTCTGTTGAGAATTTAAAAAAAGGTGACCAATTAGCTTTGAAAACCAGTATAATTTTAGCAGTCTGGTAACTCTGCTGCATGTTAAGAAGTTGACTTCATCTTTTTCAAAAGTCAGGATTTAACTTTCAAAAGCACCCTAATTTAGTTTTAGTTAATGAAAAAATGTTTTTTGAAAAAGGAAGATCTAGCACACCAAATCCTATTTGAAATTTTTGCCTTTTCCACTCACGCTTAGAAAAACAATAAACAGGTCAACTTTCAGTCAATCTTAGTTTCATAACATTTTGGTGGAGGGAGATAAAATGAAGAGTGATCCTTATGTAAACGGCATGAGAATAGTAGGACATAAATCCAACATAAGTAAATTTAGTAGAGATAACAGGTGAAAGCTGAGAAAAGCAGCCATCCATGTTGATCAGCTACAGTACCTTACTATCCTTAAACAGTACAGCATAGTGTGAATAGCATACCTGTTTCACAATGCCCAGTCAGATAAGGAAGACAAAGTATAGCCATTTTTCAGGGTACAGTACTATAAAACCAAGCATTAGCTTGTTTAATGGGTAAATGTATTTGGGGGGGGGGGCAGCTATAGGTAAACAGGTTTAGTGTGACCTACTATCACATGTGGCCTGTAAGATGAATGCTGTGGAGACCTATCTTAATTATATTTTAGGTTGGGAAATGAGATATTTAACTAGGATAAAGAGCATTTCTTTAGAGAGAGGTTTTTATTTTAATTCTAAAAGTGATAGAGAATTTACCAGAATACAATTTGATTTTAATTAAGTAAATACATTGTTTTTCAATCACCATATTATAGGGCAATGTCAACCCAAAAAACATTTCTATGCCCGTTTTATAGCTGCCAACAGAAGAGGGGGGAAGGAGTTTGAAAGAGCAGCGCAGCAGTTTGGAATCAAAAGTGCATTCCATTCATATCTTGCAGAGATTGTAACTAGGTGATGAGTTTCTGGCGCACAAATTTCTAAGTGGAGAACATGATTGATGACTCTTGGCTATGGATGTGTTTCACTGGAGAATATGAATTATGATACACCCAGAGGGGTGGGGGAAAACCAGGGTCAAGGGTGACAGTGAATTATGTGTCTCAGAATCGGCTACACACGTCATACCGTCATGTTAGCTCCTAATAAATTCTCTGGTGTAATGTGCTGCTTTACAAAGATTTAAAAACAAAAATTGATATATCCATTGGCTCAGAGAAGATCTCATTTTGAATTTAGGTCTGATCACATTTACTTGAATATGACCTTTACAAATATCAGCTTGACTTATTTCTAAATAATGCAGTACAGTGGACCCTCTGGTCACGAATGCTTCTGACCATCACCAAATCATGTTCCAACCAAAAAATTCACAAATTTTTTGAATCTGGTCACGAACACATACTTGGGTGGCAATCAAACACAACCCCTGACCCAGAAATTCCTGAAGACGAAACATTAGAAGACAAAGAAATCGCCAAAGTTATGGAACAAATTATGGTCGTGACCAGAGATTCTACTGTATATGGCAAGCAGAGCCATAGAAGAGCAGCACAATAATTTATGGCTGTTGGGATAAGCCCCAATAAATGCAGTGGAATGTTAAATAAAGAATTAAATATATTAAATATTTTCCAAAATGAGCCAAAGAGCTTTACAAAGCAGCAGGTTCAGAGATATATTATTAATTTGATTTTAAAACAGTGGAAATAAATTGATGAAATTTCTTTCCCGTATTTTTTTCTCAAAATATTGACATTTAAAGAATATTATGGTTAATTTATCTAGAGATCCCATATCCATCTTTCTTTTCTTCATTGTCTTTGATTTCTCCCTGCCCTTCTTCCTGTTGAAGCAGCAGTTTATACATTTTCTTTTATGAAATCATTGCATTGGGGTTGAAAGCATTAGGGTCCCATTACAGAAGCACCATACTATGTAGGATCACTCTGAACCTCAACCGAAATTAATTTTTTAAAAGACCAAAAATTTTGAGAACACAAAACTCTCATAGATTATTTGCTATAGTGCTTCTGTCTAAAACCTTAGGAGATTTTGGGAGGAAAGCCAGAATTTTAAACAAGAATACTAAAAATATTGGAGACTTGTATTCTCTTTGAGTTTTGGCCATTTCAGCATCCATGCTAGAGGCTACCTGCAGTACTCTTGCAAACCATTAGTGGCCTGAGCCACATGTTGAGAATAATTGAACTAGATCCTTTGTGCATTAACTTAGTCAATTTATCTACTTCCTTCAATGATTTTTGGCAAATGCCTTTCAACTTTGCCTTTAGAGCAGTAGGTCCCTTTCCTGCAGAGTATGCTTTTACAAACTCTTGAATATGAAAGGATCACTTATGCTCCATTCTATCTTTGACATTGCATTTCACTGTGGTTCCAAAATGGAAGAAAAGAAACCATGCATCATGTCTTACCAGCCAGTCTTGGTCCAGAGGCAGGATTCATGAAGGAAGGTTGATTGTATCCTGAGTCAAAGGAGAGTTTTCAGATCAAGGTTCTGTGCAAAGGTGCAGGGATTTCCTTACACCCAAACAACATAGGTTTCTATACAGAAAGAAACAGCCTTAGTGAACAATGGAACAGAGGGTATAGAATTCCTTTAAAACACCATTAACACTCTTGGGCTGGAGAGGGGAGTTGGTTTGAAAAGAATTTTGATTTTCTTTCTCAACACTAGAGGGCACATGGTTAAATTTCAAAGTTCCCTTAAACAGTGCCTGAAGAAGCCAAAATGTGCCCTCACTGTCATCTCTGCCACATTTCCACTTATGAAGTTGGACTATGACTTATGTAACTTCCCAATTTTTGCTTTCCATCTTAAATATGTTTAAAGTAGGATAATATGAGGAATAGGGATTTATTAATTTTTTTGTCTTGAAACATTTACTTGCAACCATAGACATAGGAATTTAACAGACTTAAGGACAACAGCCCCATTCTTTATTCCACCTGCTTCTTGTAAAAATATGGACCTTAAGGCACTCCTTTCTCTATCTTCCCTTTAGACAATTTTGCCCTAGTTCTTGCTCAGAATATCTGACTTGATACACTGGTAAGTGAGACTCCCAAGGAGCCCATGGATCCATTGTCTTCTATGAGACAAATGATTCTTCTAGGTTCATAGCTGGGGCTAGAAACTGGAGCAACTAGCCATGGAGCCCCACCCTTCCCCTTAACAGCCCATAGCAATTTTGTAAAATTACCTCTTGGTTTTTCACAATCTTTCTGGACCACCAGGGAAACCAGCTGCCAGATGAAGTAAAGAGAGATGGAGGCAGTGGTGCTTGGCCCATTTATAGAAGATGCCTCGTCACATCTCCCTGCCTAGTTTCTCCTCCCACTTAAGAAGATAATCACATGAGTCTTGCTATCTCTCCCTTCCCTCCCAGGCCCAAACCACAGGAAGTTTCAAGAGGCCTCTCTTCTCTTAAGTAGAGCAGGAAATTATATCTACCCACCCCAATGGCTCAGAGTTTTGCCTCCACCCCTCCCCATATACCAGGGAGCTGTGGTTAAATCTCTTTGTGGGGTAGCTCTCAGCTAATGAAGCTATACTCTTGGTGAGGCTTGGGCACCTGTATCCTCTGAAAATAGTGTGATCCTGAATCTACAGCAGCTCGAAGTGAAGTTAGGTTGAGCAAAGGATGTTGAAATGTGCGGTAGACAGCCCCACTCAGCCATGCTGTATTCAAATGTAGGACGGTGCAGACATACTCTGTGGAACTGTGGAGTAGAAGCCTTTCTTCAGTGGGAGACATCTCTCTTTCAAGAGAAGGTTGTGTGGTCCCTTCTCTATGCCTACAATCAGTTCTCTCTTCTCACCACAGATATATCAGTAAACATTTTGGAAGACCTCTGTATGCTAATGATGAAGCTTGACTAACTTGTTAGTGGCTTTACAGATGTGTTCCTTATCAGTTTGATTATATAGTTTATCATTTTTGTTTTGCAGTTGGGATATATCAATGGAAACCTGTTTATCCTCCTTTAGTAATTTACCTTGCATTAACATGTGAATAGCCATCTGATCTACAGGTGAAACTCGAAAAATTAGAATATCATGCAAAAGTTCATTTATTTCAGTAATGCAACTTAAAAGGTGAACCTAATATATGAGATAGACTCATTACATGCAAAGCAAGATAGTTCAAGCAGTGATTTGTCATAATTGAGATGATTATGGCTTACAGTTCATGAAAACCCCAAATCCACAATCTCAGAAAAGTAGAATATTACATGCAAGCAATAAAACAAGGATTGTACATAGAGCAATATCGGATCTCTGAAAATTATAAGCATGCATATGTACTCAGTACTTGGTTTGGGCCCCTTTTGCAGCAATTACTGCCTCAGTGCAGCGTGGCATGGAAGCTATCAGTCTGTGGCACTGCTGAGGTGTTATGGAAGACCAGGATGCTTCAATAGCAGCCTTCAGCTCTTCTGCATTGTTCAGTCTCATGTCTCTCATCTTTCTCTTGGCAATGCCCCATAGATTCTCTATGGGGTTCAGGTCAGGCGAGTTTGCTGGCCAATCAAGCACAGTAATACCACGGTCATTGAACCAGGTTTTGGTGCTTTTGGCAGTGTGGGCAGGTGCCAAGGCCTGCTGGAAGATGAAGTCAGCATCCCCATAAAGCTCGTCTGCGGAAGGAAGCATGAAGTGCTCCAAAATCTCCTGGTAAATGGCTGCATTGACCCTGGACTTAATGAAGCACAGTGCACCAACACCAGTAGAAGACATGACTCCCCAAATCAACACAGACTGTGGAAACTTCACACTGGACTTCAAGCATCTTGCAGTGTGTCCCTCTCCATTCTTCCTCCAGACTCTGGGTCCCTGGTTGCCAAATGAGATGCAAAAGTAGCTCTCATCAGAAAAGAGGACTTTGGACCACTGAGCAACAGACCAGTTCTGTTTTTCTTTAGCCCAGGTAAGATGCTTCTAACGTCGTTTGTTGTTCAGGAGCAGCTTGACAAGAGGAATACGACATTTGAAGCCCATGTCCAGGATCCGTCTGTGTGTGGTGGCTCTTGATGCACTGACTCCAGCCTCAGTCCACTCCTTGTGAAAGTCCCCAACACTTTTGAATAGCCTTTTCCTGACAATCCTCTCCAGGCTGCAGTCATCCCTGCTGCTTGTGCACCTTTTTCTTCCACACTTTTCCCTTCCACATAACTTTCTATTAATGTGCTTTGATACAACACTTTGGGAACATCCAACTTCATTTGCAATTACTTTTTGAGGCTTTCCCTCCTTATGGAGGGTGTCAATGATGGTTTTCTGCACAACTGTCAGGTCAGCAGTCTTTCCCATGATTGTCATTCCTACTGAACCAGACTGAGAGACCATAGGGTTTCCTTCCAGAGCAGGGGGTTGTGCTAAAAGACCTCCAAAGGCCTTTCCAACTCTCTTATTCTGTTATTCTGCAATAAGTATGAAATGGATTCTGAAGGTGAGCACAAATGAATAACAAAGCAGCATATGAAATACGAAGTAACATAGCTATTAAAAATGCAAACAAAATTTTAGACTACAGAAATACAGAATTCCAAATTGGAGAATGTAATATTTCCACTTTATTCTCAATAGCTGAGACCTACTATCTCTGATTCTGGACACCATACTTTAAGAAAGACTCAGAAGAATTGGGTGAAACAGGCAAAAAGGTTAGTAAGGATAATAGTGAATTGAAAATTAAGTCTTATGAGGAGATATTGAGGGAACTGTGTATGTTTGAGTGCCGAGAAATGATGCCTAAGAAGAATATATTTTAAATATCTGAAAAGTATCGCATAGAAAACCTGTTTTTTATAAAATATTTTTTTTATATTATGGGACACAGAGGTAGTTTCAAGGAAGGCAGAATGCAGTTGACTGTAATAAAATTATAACCCATTACTCATTAGAGGTGGTATCTCTATGGATGGGTTATCAATTAATTATGATGCTCAACAGAGCTTCTCTCCTAGGAAACTGCCAAATTCAGTAAATCAGCCAGAAGATATAATACATAGGTAAAGAAGAATTTACAATTTGTTTGTCTAAAGTACATGACACTAAACTTGTTCACAATTCATATCCCTGAATCAAAAGTAAAAAAACCCCATAATATATTCAGAATATATATATTTCGTGTTCAGATGTAGCCCTGCGTTTAACCCATTGCCTCCTTAAAATTTTTAAAGTGACAAGTCTAGATAATAGAAAGAGCTCTTCTCTCTTTGTGACATTGAAGATTGTCTCCCTATCTAGATGAATTGTCTGACATACTAGAAAGTAATGGCACTCTCTCTCTCTCTCATAAAATATTTCTTGCAACAAAGCTGTAATGCCTCCACAGACTGCCCATACTATTAACTTCCCTTTCCCCTGAAGTCACCTTACTTCTGCAAAAAAAGGGGGGAGGGGGAGGAACCCAGATCATTAAAAAATAAAAGTTAAGTCACGACAGATGAATTTTTTTCTGTAGCTCCCAAACTGTCTCTCCTAAGAATGAAATGAGAGTCCTGATAGATCAGACCAAAGGCCCATCTTATTCAGCATTCAGCTTGCCACACTGATTATTTGGATGCATTTGGAAAATCCATAAGCAGATGCCCAAAACAACAGTCACACAACTGCCTATCATTAAAAAGTCTTAACAGAGTGTTAGTTGAGACACTAGTATCTTAGTTGTAAACACCATTGCCTGCTTTCCTTAAAAGATAAAAAGCACTCTTGCCTCATCAGATAAGATGTTTTTTTCCCCAGAGTTTTTTATTTTTTACACATCTCTTCACGTGAGCAACATGGTTCCAGATTACAACATTTATACATAGTAATTACTTACATTTCCATCTATCTTGTATATATCACCTCATGTCATTATCCATTCCACTTATCTTTAAATAAATTTCCATTTCATATTTCAATTCATTAATTCAATATCAATATCATTTCATCCACACATATATTTTCAATTCTTTATCCCCTATTATTTCAATTTTCGGCTTACCACCTTTTTTATTTTACATTATACATCATTATCATCCTTAATTTTCTCTAGGCCGATATATAATAAACAATCTAAAAAGAGTAAAAATAAAATAAAACTAATATTTTTAGAATCCACATGGTTTATCCCCTCAATCTATGTAATTTAATAATTTTCCATTCCCCTACTTTAATCATAATGAAGAACTCTCATTATACATTTCTGTTATCCACTGAATAATCAACTGAATATTTTAGAATGTATGTATGTACAAAAAAAAAAAAATCACAATAGTAATTTCTTAATATCTCTCACTTTATCTTTGTTTATCTTATATATAATTCTATAATAATCATGTTTCTTTCTTTCCACTTAGCCAAAGTTTTTCTATATATTTTAATAAATTTTCATTCCCCTGTTTTTAATCATCAAAAATACTCTCATTACAAATACTTCATATTCCTATATGATCCTTTCTAGTTTATCATATTTTCTATTTTCTCATATCCTTTATATAATCAATTACATTTTCTATTTCATATGTCCCAACAACAAAAAAAAAGAAAACAGAAAGTTAAGTTTCCCTTTTAATTTCCATAGCCTATAATTCACATTTTGACTTTCCCCAAATTTATCATATTCTGTTTTTCTAATATCATTTAAATCAGGCTTGTCCAACCCGCGGCCCACGGGCCGCATGCGGCCCAGGTCACCTCGTAATGCGGCCCAGTGCCCACCCCAACCTTCGTGCCAGAGCCAGCGAGGAGGAGGAGAGGCAGGCGCGAGGCGGGGCGAGGCGACCGCCAGGCCAAGCAGCAACAGAAAAGGCGGGCACCATCAGAGCGCCACCTCCTGCTGTTGCCGCCACCACCGCTTCTGCCCTGCCGCCACTGCTGCCCCCGCTGCCACTTCTGCCCCCGCCATCGCTGCCGCTTCTGCCCCCGCCGCCGCTTCTTCCCCCGCCACTGCTGCTGCTTCTGCCCCCGCCGCCGCTGCCCCCGCCGCCACTTCTGCCCCCGCCGCCGCCGCTGCTGCTGCTTCTGCCTTCCAGTCCTCCCTCATCCAGCCGGGCCATTTGCAGGAGAGGAGGTAGGCGTGAGGCGGGCGAACTTTCTCCCCCTCCCCACAAAATTTGGCCGGAAAATAAACCAAATTTTCATCTTCTAATGTGGCCCAGGGAAGGTGAAAGGTTGGACACCCCTTCCCTATACCATTTCAAACCATTGGTTGTCCAATCTCTTCTTAAAAATTTTCAGTATTGGAGCATTCACAACTTCTGGAGACAACTTGTTCCACTGATCAATAGTTAACTGTCAGCAAATTTCTCCTTAGTTCTAGGTTGCTTCTCTCCTTGGTTAGTGTTATATCTGGGAGGACGGTTCAAGAACGGAGGCAAGACTCAGATAGTAACTAAAGCTCTTAATTTGTGACTTCAGATCTGAGCAACTAACCCCAGCCGCAGCAGCCCCTTATATAGGGCTGGCTGTGGCTAGGCAGCCAATGAAGGTGATTTGAGTTTGCTGCTGTTGGCAGGGCCAATCGCGGCAGCCCGTTTACTGGCCAATCGCATCAGTCTGTGGTGACCAATCACGATCGGCTTTCAGCGGGCCAATCAGATTTGCAGGCTACGAGCCTGCTAGTCCGGAACAGTTAGTTTCCATGCATTGCTTCTTGTCCTGCCTTCAGGTGCTTTGGAGAATAGCGCGCCCCCCTCAGATATTGGAACATTGCTATCATGTCATTTGCAGTATGAAGTAAATTTGATTTATTTTTCCCCAACTAAATCTGCATTTATTTTTGTTAAATTACATTTTAAAGTTGTTCCCTACCCTATCAAGATCATTTTAATTGTGTTTGTACTGTATCTTCAAGAGTAGCAGGTATCCCACCTACATTTGTATCATCCGCAAATTTGATCAATGTTCCTGCCACCTCTTCATCCGAGTCATTAGTGAAATAGTTGAAAAGAACTGGGCCCAGGATCACACTTGGCACATTGCTCTAGTTTGAAGAACTATTAATGAGAAATTGAGGACAGTTTTCAAGTCAAATTTTAATCCACCCATTAGACATGCTATTCAGTCAATGGAAGAGTTTGTCAAATACTTTTCTGAAATGAAGCAAATCCAGAGCATTTCTGTAAGTTAATGAAAAAAATGAAACAATATTAGTCTACTAAGAACTCCATACTGACTTCCACCTCATTGTTTTCAAGATTCTTATATATTGAATTTTCACAGATCTCAATGTCACAATTACTTACTGTAGTTCCTTGGGCCTACCTTTCACCCTTTTTGAAAACAGGAATAACAATTGTCCTCTTGCAGTCATCTGTTAATTTAAATTTATTTATGTATGCTTGCCTTGAGTCAGACCTCAGCCTTGGACATGGGCAAGTCCATGCAATTTTCTCAGAAATGTTTTCAGGTATTGTTTGCCATTGGCTTCTTCCAAGGGCTGAGAGAATGACGGGCCACAAGATACTCAGTAGACTTCTGTACTTAAAGCAGACTAGAATTCAGGTTACCTTGCTCATAGCCCAGCACCTTAACCACTACACCATACCTACTTTCCATATGGTAATTTAGGATTTCTCAAAAGATTTTTCTAGAATTTCTAGACTAGAAATAGAAACAGAGAGCCCAAATTGGTGTAGTGATTAAGGCACCAGGCTAGAAACCAGGAGGTTGTGGGTTCAGTTGAGTTACCTTGGGCCAGTCACTCTCTCTCAGCAATGGCAGACCATTTCCATAATCTTGTCTTGTCAAGAAAACAGCAGAGACTTGTCCTGAAAATTGTCCAGAATCAACACTGACTTAAAAGCACCAAACAAAACAAAGCAAAAAACAACAGATAGAGTTTTTGTTAGACCATCAGCCAGTTCCTTTAATAATAAGAAGGAACTTCTTATTAAATGTACAAGAATGCAGAAGAATGTTTTTGTTTTGGTCTAAGAAAAACTCTATCCATTGTTTGGCCTTGGATATTTTAATTCAATAACAGTGAGTACTTTCAAGTACCCTTAATCCCAGGGGTGGGATTCAAATTTTGTAACAACCAGTTCTGTGGGTGTGACTTAATTTGTGAGTGTGGCTTGGTGGTCATGTGACTGGCTGGGCATGGCTTGCTGGTCACGTGGCCAGGTGGGCGTGGCTTGGTGGCCATGTGACTGGCACACCAAATACAAGTGGTCCTCGCTTAATGGCCAGTTGCTTAGCAAGTGTTCTAATTTATGACTGACCTTCCCAGAGCTACTTGACCTGTTTCTGGAGTTTTGATAGCCATGCACACACACACACACTCCCTTCTAACCCTGCTATTCTATGATTCTGTAAGGATCTCCTGCTGGAGCAGTGGGTTGGACTAGATGACCTCTGAGATCCCTTCCAGGTCAGCCCTAGATTGCTGTGCTGCTTCAAAGAGTCTCCTGAAGCCAGGGTTTGTGTCCTTCCTTCCTCTCCTTTTTTTTCTCTCTCCCTCCCTCCCTCCTTCCATGTATTTATCTATCCGTCCATATATCTCATTCACTTTCTCCTCTCTCCCTCTCTTTCTTTCTTTCTTTCTCTTTCTTTCTGTCCCTTCCTTCCATCCCCTCTTTCTTTATCTCTTTTTTTCCTTTCTCTCTCCCTTTTTTCTTTCCCTTTTCTCTTTCTAGTCTCTTCCTTCTCTCTTTATCTCTTTTTTTTGTAAAACATTTTTTATTTTTTAAATTTTACACATCTTTTCACACGAGCAACATGTTTCCACATTATAACACTTGTACATAGTCATACTTTCATTTCCATTAATCTTATATAATATTAGCTCATATTATTATCCATTTCATTCATCTTTAAATAAATTTGCATTTCATATTTCAGTTCATTAATTCAATATCAATATCATTTCATCCATACATAAGTTTTCAATTCTTTATCCCCTATTATTTCCATTTTCAGCTTACCACCTATTTTATTTTGCATCACACATCATCCTTGTCCTTACTTTTCTCTAAGCTGATATATAATAAACAATCTGAGAAGAGTAAAAATATTGTAAAGCCAATATATTTAGGTTCCACATGGTATTTTCCACTCCCCTACTTTAATCATAATAAAATATTCTCATTATACACTTCTAATATCCATTTAATAATGAACTGTATATATAGTCAACTGTATATATCCCCTCCAGTAAATCACTAAAATAGCTTCTTAGTATATCTTATTTTATCTTCACTTTACTTATAATCATTAATAATCATATATTATTAATTCATTTCCATTCCCTTGTTTTAATCCTTCAAAAAAGAAAAGGGTTCATAACACATTTTATATACAGTTCATATTCATATACATATGTAATTATACATTCCTAGGATATTTCCCAGCAAGTTTTAAGCTAAATACCAATATACTGTATATTCCATGTGGTATCCCCCTTATAGAATCCCTAACCCTTATCTCTGAATTTTTGGCTTTATTGTTTCTTTTAATTTTAGCCAACTTTCCCTTTTCTAAATTTCCCTGGTCTTCCTTCTTTCCTTCTAATATTTTGCCCATCTTCTCCCACCCCCCCCCCACCCCTTTCCTGTTCTCTTTTTTGAAATTTCTTCTTGTATAATTTCTTCTTTTGTTCAATCCTGGGAGCATTTTCTCTTTTATTTATTGACTCTGTCATCAGTGTCATAGTTTTAATTCCTTTAGTGTCTTTTGGCAAAGTCTCTTGTTCTCCATGTCTATCTGAGCCTCTTTCTTCTTCCTTTAACTCTGCCTCACTGGAATTTCTTTGTTCTTCTGCCATCGCCATTATTTTCTTTTCCAATGTTTCCAATAATTCCCTTCTTTCTTTCAGCATTCCTCTTACAATCTGCAATTCCAACTTAAAGTCTTTGCTTATTTGTTCCATTTTTTTATAATAAGTTAAGTTATTGATATTCAAAGTCTTTTATTGCAATCCTTGCCAAAAGTCTCCTTTTATCTTTGTTTCTCTTGTTAATCCTTCTGTCTCTTTATCACAATCAACACCCAACAGTCCCAGGAAATTGCATTTGTATATCCTCTTAGTAGAATTTTTCCCCTTTTTAAAATTTCCGGGGTTCTTATTATTTTATTTGTCTTTTATTTCATAACAGTCACACTTCTGTGAAATCCAGTAAATTTCCATAAGATTTTGTAGGAAAAAAAAAGTATTTGATGGCGCTCTGTATCACTTTCCACTTTTCAAAGTTCTTTTCTCTTTTAATTATATTAAACATTAATTTCCAACCATTTCCACGATTTGTTTTCTTAACAATAACCAATTCCAGTCAAGTCCAGCATTTTATCCAATGCCTAATTAATGCCAATTTATATTATTCAAAATTTAGTCTCTAATTTCGTTGTAGCTTTTTATATTTCAATTTTGTTTACCTTGTATTTTCCTCTTTTTTTCTGTTCGCCGCTGTGATACTCTTACACGAGGGCTCTTTCTTTCTGCTTCTCAGGGTTGTTAAGAAAAAATCAAGTTCTTTTATCTGGTTACACGTCGTTCACCACTTCACCGCTCCAGCACACACTTTGGTCCTGGCAGCTTTCCATCTTCAGGGCAGGCATTTTTGACTGCCGTTTATCCTTGTCTTCCAGGGGAGTAATACCTAGCTAGGGAGGGGAGATGTGGCTCCCCTCGACCCAGCTGGTGGTCTCCCCCTCTTCCCCCACCCCTCCGAGGTGGATCAGATGACTCTGGTCCCATAGGGACCCTTCCAACAAGGTAAACACAGATCAAAGCTGCGCATGATTGCAGTCTCTGATCTGTTGTTGACGGAAGCGCCACCAGAAGTCCTCTTTCTCTCTTTCTCTTTTCCTCTCTCTCCCTTTCCCTCTCTCCCCCTCTCTCTTTCCCCCCTCTCTCTTTCCCTCTCTTTCTTTTTCTCTCTTTCCCTCTCTCTTTCCCCCTCTTTCTCTTTCTTCATCTTTCTCTCTCTCTTCCTCTCTTCCTCTCTTTCTCCCCTCTCTTTCTTTCCCTCTCTTTCTCCCTCTCTCTCCTCATCTCTCTTTCTCTCCCCCTCTTTCCCTCTTTCTCTTTTCCCCCTCTTTCCCCCTCTCTCTTCCCCTCTCTCTTTCCCACTCTCTCTTTCTCTGTGTCTCTGTCCCTTCCCTTCCTCCTTCCCTCTCTCCTTCTAAAGCTAGGAGACCCACCTGAAACACACACACACACACACTTCCAACGTTGCTCGTTAACTTAAGTACTTCCCGGCCATTCACACCCCATCCCGTGTTGCCTGGAAAAGCCAGCAGGCAAGGCTTCTGGGTCCAACAAAGGGACCAGGGGTGGGACTTCCTCCCTCAAGCGCCCACTCTGCTGGCATCTTGACTGTCTGCAAACTTACCTTCCTCCTGCAGCTGGTGGCAGAGGGAAAGGTGAGCCAGCCAGGGCAGAGCCATTGCCACTCAGTTGCCTGCCAGCCCTCATCTCGTCCCCTGCTGTTGCTCGGATTCTTCGCAGCTGCTGGGGCTTGCGGATGCCGGGAGGGGTGCAGGAGGCAACCAGAAAGCATGTGTGCGCCCGCATCGTCCCTGTGACAGCCGCCCCTCCCTTGTGCGGCCAAGGGTTTTAGCCAAGTGCAGGCCACCAAGAAAAATCTGTTCTCGCAAGGCTTGACTTGCACCACTCTCACAGAATGCAGCCCACATTCAACTAAAGTGCGCAGGCTGGCGGGTGGCAGAGGGAGGGGGTGTCAGCCAAAGGGGTGATGGGGGCCTGGGTGGGATAGTGTTGTGCTCCCTGGTCACCCCTCCCGTCCCTATCAGGCAAGGCCAAGCAGCTGTGGAGAATCCAGGCAGGGGGCAAGATGTAGGTTGGTGGGGACCCAAGCGGTGACCGGTCAGCCCTGGCTCATCTTCCTCTCTGCCACCAGCAAGCCAGGTAATCTGGAGGCTGGGGACGGTTGGTGGGGGAAGCTTGCTAGGCTGCAAGTGCTGCATGGGAGGCACTGGCAGCTAAGCAAGCCAGGCAAGTGGGGTGGGGAAACCTTGCTAGGCCACGAGTGCTGAGGGCGGGGGCAGCATGGCGGTGGTGGCCTAAGCCAGCCCGGGAATCAGGACTCAACCAGGGCTTTTGGCGGTGGTGGCAGCAAGGGCAAGGGTGGCAGTGGTACCACGGTGGTGGCAGCCTAGGCTGGCCCAGGAGTCAGGACTCAAATGGGGCTGGCTGCAGCAGCAGCATATAGGCGACTGGGGCTTGCAAAGCCTCACTGTCAGGCTTTGGCGATCCACCACCCAGCGTGAAGCCCGACACATGGTTCGACACATTGCTGACCTGTTACATTTGTCACGGCCCATGGGACTTCTAATTGGGCCAAAGGCTGTTTGAGAGATCGCTGTTTTGAATGCTGTTGGAGGGTGGCTGCTGACTCGGGGAGGAGTGCTGCAGGGTGGTGGTGTTGGGTTGCGCACATAGGGAGTGGAGTGGGAGGAGTTGCGATTAGGCCTGCAGGGAGGAGGTGTGGGGAATTAGCTGGCAGGCGGATGTTAGGTTAATTAAGAAGGGTGGGGTAGGTAGATAAGAGGTGCTGAGAGGCAGTTGCTCTCAGCACTGGCTTTATACAGATCTTTTTCTTCTTGTCGCCTATCTGGTTGGGATGCATTTGCAATAAATCGTTATCTTACCTGCTGACAGTGAGTAACATGGTTTGTTAATGAAATTCCTAATTGCCCAGGAAGGGTGACACTCACTTACCTAGGGAGATCATGGTGGAAGGCAGACAGCGATGGCTGGTGGGTGGGTGAAGGCATACTGCAGGCAGTGATGGCGCATGGCTGAGATAAGGAGGGGAAGGGTGGGGCAGGTGGGGCTAAAATGCAGTCAGCTTGTCGTGCATGCGCGCAGTGTCGCACATGCGCTATAAGGACTGACTGGGCAGAAAGTGGAGAAGCAAGCAGAGAGGGCCAGGGCCAGCCAGGGGCCCATTTTACCAGTTCTCCAAACTACCGGGAATTGTAACAACCGGTTCTATCGAACTGGTTCGAACCGGTAGAATCCCACCCCTGCTTAATCCTTTAAGCTCCTCTGGCATTCTGATGTTTCAGCCTGGTCCTCAGTTCATTGATGGAATGAATATTTGTGTTCTTAGAAGTCTATACTAAAAGAAGAGGCCAATAATTCTATCTCTTTATTTTGTTATGAATTTTCTAGATTTATACCTTATCTTTCTTCCAGGAGCTAAGGCAGCATAATTAGTTTTCTTCCTCCCAACAATAAAGGGAAAGGTTAAACTGAGGAAGTATGACTAACCCATAGTCACTCAGTGAACATTTATTGCCAAAACCGGACTTGAACTCAGGTGTCCCTGGATTATTTAGTTGTCATCTTTGCTGAACAACTGTTTATTTTCGTTTCCTTCATTGTGAACATATCTCATGTTCATTCTTTGCATTTTGTCTTAATTCAACTGATCTTTAATAAGTCTGAGAACGTCACTACCATACTGAGCTACTTATCAGTATTCTTCCTTGATGATCTTTCCCTCTTTCCATCTCCTGCTTCTTAAAATGTCTTTCTGCACTGCAGGATATGCACAGCTAACTCTGCAGGTGCCATTGAACATCAGGTGTTTTGGAACTCCAGTGACAAAAGACTTGTGCCTTTTCGTGGGGGGAAGTAAGCAGTGGGATACCACAAGGTTCTGTCTTAGGCCCAGTACTCTTCAATATCTTCATAAATGACTTAGATGAGGAAGTAGAAGGGGAACTCATCAAATTTGCAGATGATACTAAGCTATCAGGAACTCCCCAGAAGACAAGCTCAAGATCCAGATGGATCTTGGCAGTCTTGAACACTGGGCCCTATCTAACAAAATGAAATTCAATGTAGAGAAAAGTAAAGTCCTACACTTAGGCAAGAAAAACCAAAAGTACACATACAGATTAGGTGAAACTAGGCTCAATAGCAGTAACTGTGAGAGGGATCTTGGTGTGCTAGTGGACAATCAATTAAATATGAGTCAGTAGTATGCGGTGGCAGCCAAAAAAGCCAATGCAATCCTAAATTGTATCAATAGAGGGATTGAGTCAAGATCATGTGAGGTATTAATACCACTCTATAAAGCCTTAGTAAGACCACACCTAGAATACTGCATCCAGTTTTGGTCACCACACTATAAAAAAGATGTTGAGACTCTAGAAAGAGTGCAGAGAAGAACAACCAGGATGATTAAGGGGCTGGAGGCTCAAACATATGAAGAACTGGGCATGGCTAGTCTAGTGAAGAGAAGGACCAAGAGTGACATGATAGCAATGTTCCAAAATTTCAGGGGCTGTCACAGAGAGGAGGGGGTCAATCTATTTTCCAAAACATCCAAAGGCCAGACAAGGAACAATGGATGGAAACTGATCAAGGAGAGCTTCAACCTAGAAATAGGGAGAAATTTTCTAACAGAACAATCAACCAATGGAACAGCTTGCCTTCAGAAGTGGTGGGTGTTTCATCACTGGAAGCTTTCAAGAAGAGACTGAACAGCCACTTGTCAGAAATGGTCTAAGACCAGTTCTGTGGGTGTGGCCTAATTTGTGGGTGTGGCTGGGTGGTCATGTGACTGGCTGGGCATGGCTTGTATGTAAATATTATAAATATTTATATAAATATTAATTTTTTAATAAAAAAGAGCAACTTTTTCCCAAAATCAGGCAAAGCAGGCAGGCAGATTGAGTTGCTCACAGAATCACAGATTCATTCAGAGATCTATCTATATGCTATTGGCTAGCTCAGTCTGTCACATAAAATTTGCCTGCAAGCAAAGTCACAAAATTAACTCACAACACACCATGTATGTAAATATTGTTTTTTTTAAATTAAAAAAGAGCAACTTTTCTTCAAAATCAGGCAAAGCAGGCAGGCAGATTGAGTTGCTCACAGAATCATTCAGTGATCTATCTATCTGCCATCGGCTACCTCAGTCTCTCAAATTTGCTTGCCATGAGTCTGCACTGAATTTGCTTGCAAGCAAACTTTCAGTCCTAAGGGAAGTTCGGCTGTGCTTAAAAGCAGAGCCAACAATCTAAGAGCTAAAGATCTTCTAGCTAGTCGCTAGAAAGCAAGAAATCCAACCATTTCCTGCTTCCTAGCTAATCTAAATCTCTGCCACAGCAGAACAGATGATGGTCGGAAAAAGGAAAAATAGAAATTTAGCAGGCAAGTTTACCAGGTAAGGAGTGAATGGGCAGGGAGGTTTCCCGTGTGCCATGTGGGTGGTGCAGCCTTGTGTTTCTGTGCAGCCTGGATTAATTGCTTTGGAGGGGTGCTCTGGGGGTGAGATTTCTCTGTGGCCCACCAAAATTTTCTCATGGCCCACCAGTAGGCTGTGGCCCACTGGTGGGCGACCACTGGACTAGATGACCTACAAGGTCCCTTCCAACTCTGTTATTCTGTATTCATCTCCTTCACAAATATTCCATCGGAGAGGCCCACAGTCTGATTCAACAAATGTGTTGTACATATGGCATTACTGAATCACTTTGTTTTTTTCCCTTTCATTTCCTTGACTAGGAGTATCAAGTTCAGTATTTGCAGCCAAGAAAAGGTGGGGGGAGGGAAGAAACTACTGAGACCTGGCAAAAATGAGGCAACCACATCCTGCCCAGAGCCTGAAGAACAAACTTGAAAGCCCTCATGGGCTTGTCTGCGCTTAGTTTGTTACTTCCTCCCTCTCGTTTGCAGCTTCCCTTGTTTAATTGGCCTCTTGCCCTTACTGCAAGAGCCAGAGGGTGAAGGTGGGGAAGGAGAAACAAAAAAGAATTTCTAGGAAGCTGGTAGACAAGGCAAGAAAAATGTTCCAGAGAAGGCATTGTACCATACCCTTCTCCTCTGTGAAAATGTGCCTCAAATTTGTGTTGACTCTTAGTGACCATCTAGATACAATGGTGCTTAAATGCTTGGCAACTCTTTTGAATTTTCAATATTTCTGCTCCACAGTCCTAAAATCAAATAAAGACAACCCAATTAAACAAATGAGTCAAAAAAACTAAAAACGTGTTCATTTATTGAGGGAAATGATCCAAGTCTACATATTTATGTGTGACAAAAGAATGCGAACCTCTAGGATTATCAGTTCATTTGAAGGGGAGATTAGAGTTGAGTGTTTCAATCAATGGAATGATAATCCAGTGTGAGCCTGGGAGGTCCTGCCTTATATACACTGCTCAAAAAAATAAAGGGAACACTTAAACAACACAATGTAACTCCTAGTCAATCACACTTCTGTGAAATCAAACTGTCCACTTAGGTAGCAACACTGATTGACAATCAATTTCACATGCTGTTGTGCAAATAGAACTCAACAGGTGGAAAGCATAGGCAGTTAGCAAGACATCCCCAATAAAGGATGGTTCTGCAGCTGGTAACCACAGACCACTTCTCAGTTCCTATGCTTTCTGGCTGATGGTTTGGTCACTTTTGAATGCTGGTGGTGCTTTCACTCTAGTGGTAGCATGAGACGGAGTCTACAACCCACACAAGTGGCTCAGGTAATGCAGCTCATCCAGGATGGCACATCAATGCGAGCTGTGGCAAGAAGGTTTGCTATGTCTGTCAGCGTAGTGTCCAGAGCATGGAGGCGCTACCAGGAAACAGGCAAGGAGGCCGTAGGAGGACAACAACCCAGCATCAGGACTGCTACCTCCGCCTTTGTGCAAGGAGGGACAGGAGGAGCACTGCCAGAGCCCTGCAAAATGACCTCCAGTGGGCCACAAATGTGCATGTGGCTGTTCAAATGGTCAGGAACAGACTCCATGAGGTGGTATGAGGGCCTGACATCCACAGGTGGGGGTTGTGCTTACAGCCCAACACCGTGCAGGATGTTTGGCATTTGCCAGAGAACACCAAGATTGGCAAATTCGTCACTGGCACCCTGTGCTCTTCACAGATGAAAGCAGGTTCATACTGAGCACATGTGACAGACGTGACAGGGTCTGGAGATGCTGTGGAGAATGTTCTGCTGCCTGCAACATCCTCCAGCATGACCGGTTTGGCAGTGGGTCAGTAATGGTGTGGGGTGGCATTTCTTTAGGGGGCCGCACAGCCCTCCATGTGCTCGCCAGAGGTAGCCTGACTGCCATTAGGTACCGAGATGAGATCCTCAGACCCCTTGTGAGACCATATGCTGGTGCAGTTGGCCCTGGGTTCCTCCTAATGCAGTTCCTGCAAGATGAAGGCATTGATGCTATGGACTGGCCCGCCCATTCCCTAGACCTGAATCCAATTGAGCACATCTGGGACATCATGTCTCGCTCCATCCACCAACGCCACGTTGCACCACAGACTGTCCAGGAGTTGGGGGATGCTTTAGTCCAGGTGTGGGAGGAGATCCCTCAGGAGACTATCCGCCACCTCCTCAGGAGCATGCCCAGGCATTGTAGGGAGGTCACACAGGCACGTGGAGGCCACACACACTACTGAGCCTCATTTTGACTTGTTTTAAGGACATTACATCAAAGTTGGATCAGCCTGTAGTGTTTTTTTCCACTTCAATTTTGAGTGTAACTCCAAATCCAGACCTCCATGGGTTGCTAAATTTGATTTCCATTGATAATTTTTGTGTGATTTTGTTGTCAGCACATTCAACTATGTAATGAAAAAAGTATTTAATAAGAATATTTTATTCATTCAGATCAAGGATGTCTTATTTTTGTGTTCCTTTTATTTATTTATTTATTTATTTTATTGGTTTTTAAAAACAGACATAAACAAACAAAACATAAAAACACCAAGCTATCTTCCATAGGTGTACATACAGTGTGCCGGTTGGTTTACAAATTGTTTTGTGCTTCCATTTCGTAGTCTTCAATTACAATTACATTACTTATAATCTCATATTGTCAAAAATTAAATACCTTAGTATCATTATTAATCAGCCATTTGACTATACTTTTATTCATTCATGTTTTATAAGATAAGCATAATTTACTTAATTTATTTTATAACAGTTCATATTATCATCCCAAATCTATCCTAAAATCATTTTGTAGTTATAATAAGAAAGAAGTACATCTTTATATATTTATTATTTTCTAAAAATCTACATATTTTATTACTGTACTTTATTTCAATCTACTCATTTCAGCACATTCCAATATTTTCTTAATGATTTCCTCCTGTGATGGTATTTTCTCATTTTTCCAGTTTTTAGAAAATACAATCCTAGCCGCTGTTAATACATTTACAATCAGGTATTTCAAGTCTTTACTATATATTTCAGGTAAAATTCCCAATAAAAATATCTCTGGTTTCAAGTCTATATGTTTTTTCATCATTTTTTCCAACCACATGTGGATTTTAGTCCAATATTTTCTAGCGTCCTCACAAGTCCACTACATATGGTAATATGAGCCAGGTGTCTGATGACATTTCCAACATTTTTCGGATTTGTTCTTGAAGAGTTCCCTTTTTTTTTTTGAGCAGTGTACAGTTCTCGGTATTCACTATCAAAGTCTGATCTTTATAACATAAGAGTGTGGAAATGTGTCATGGCTGGAACAAATTAGATTTCTGAGGACTTCTGAAAAACATTTGTTGATGCTCACCAGGCTGGGATATGTTAACAAAACTATTTCCAAAGAGTTTTCACAAATCTACAGCCAGGCAGATAGTTTACAAATGGAGGCAATTCAGCATCGTTACCCTTCCCAAGTGTTTGACCAACCAAATCTTATCAAGAACAAGGTGTCAAAGATTTTGGAAGATCTCAAAGAAGTCAACAATAATGTCTAAGGAACCAAAGACCTCTCTTGCACTGACAATGCTGGTGTTCATGAGATTACCATCAGGAGAACACTGAACAGCAATGGAGTGCATGGCAGGCTTGTAAAGAGAAGACCCCTACTTTCCCTTGCTGCCCACCTTCAGTTTGCAAAAGACCATATTCTGCCTGTCCTGTAGCTTTGTAGATGGCTTTAAAGAGAACGACAACTGCATACCTTAAATCATTTGTCTGGCTCAGATTTCTCTCTTTAGGGGTGAGGAAATGGCCTGTTGCTATGGAAATTGCTGTTCACTAATGATTTATAACCCCCAGTGATTGGTGAGAGGCCTCTTAGATCAGAAAAGGAAGAAGGAAAATGCATTCGGTTTCTTGCTTGTAGACCACAAGAAGAGATTACTTTGAGTTCCTTCATCCGCATTTGAAAAAGAGTTTGTAGGAAGTAACTATTCAAGGGGAAGATGGGTAATACCTGGCTCCTCCCTTTGTTTTGCAAATTGGTTCTTCCTGAGCTAGCAGATGTAACTTGAGACAAAGAGGCTTCTTTGCTGAAGAGAAGGGGCAATCTGATTAGCTATATCTCTACTTTGGAGGCTCAGATTGGCATTGCATATTCACTCCTGGCTTCAACATTGCTTTATCACAAAATCCAAATTACTTTTAATCTTCACAGGGATTCCAAATTGTCTTTTTACTGATGGGCTTCAGGACTTCAAGTTTATACTATCATTTTACTATTCTTTATCTTTTTACTGCTTCCAGGAATCAAAATTAAATATCTTCCTATTATTCTGCCTGTCCTGTACAAATACTGTACAAAAGCAGATAGATCAACTCCACAAAGCATCCACACAAAGTCTTTTTTATTGGTTCATCAGGCATCCTATCAACTCACATTTATGACGAAGTTCTTCTTAATGTCCAATCGTTTGCATATCTGAATTGTGGTGTAGGAAGATAATAAGGTCTCAAACCCATTATGATTGGTAATGGCTTCAGGCAAGAGTGAGGGAGCCTCCCCCAACCCAATGTGGAAAGGGAACTTCATGAGGACAGTGGTGACACCCAAGCAGGAAAAGCCCAAAGGGAACATCAGGCCAGCCATAAAACAAACTTGCATAGGAAAAGAGATTTAATAAAAGGTATTGAAAGAAGCCCCCTAGACAAAAGCCAAGTAATTAAGAAAGCTAGGGAAACAAGAAAAAGAAATCCCTTACAAACAACAGGTCATGCCAAATCAGCAAAACAAATAGACAAAAGACACGAAATAAATTCCATAGCAGACAGGAGATTGCCACCAAACAAATATAAGAAAACATTAGGAAGACAACCCCTGACAGGATTTAAAACATTAAGAAATACAAACACAAGCACTCACACACAAAAGGAGAAAAGGTATAAAAATCAGGGGTTTATTATACAAAGATGGCTAGCCCCAGGAACGCAGACTTCTTGCTATCTCTTGCCTTCCTGAAAAATAAACCCGCTTCCAAGCAGTTGTCTGTGTCCTTGCACTGGAGCCCTCCCAGCAGGAAAACCGAATCCTCAGAAGAAAGGCATTTTCCAGCCTTTCAACAATTGGCGACCATGAAGGTTTTCCAGCCAACCCTGCCACCGGACCGGGCCCGCAGATCCAAACCCAGCCAGCATGGACCTTCTTTGTCCAGGGAAAACATCCACGGACCCAGCCCGGAAGGCATAAGGGTAGTAAAGGGAGTCCTTGGGCTTTTCTGCTCAAAAGCTGCTTGAAAGCAGGTGAGTACTGCTTCAAATTTATAATCTTACTAGGGAGGGGAGTGGAAGCGTGAGTGTACCAGGTGTGTGATTGTGGGTTTTCTCTGCGGAAACAATGGGACCTCACCTCCTCTGTGATTGCCAGCCGCACCCCAGCCAGCTGCTAGCTCCAACAAGCCGTGACTGGCTGGATTTGGGAACGCAAGGGGTAATCACAGAGTGTGAGTCCTTCTGAAGGACGTAAGAAAAACCGAGTGGGCTGAGAAAGGAACTGTTGTTGGGAAATAAATAGAAAGCAGAATAAATAGTCCCAGTGCATCCCGCAAGTAAAGCCCTGTGCATTTAGAAGGGGCCCGTACCGGCTGCTGGCAAACAAAATTGGAAATAGTTTGCCTTACAAAGCAGAGCAGGTCCTTCCAGATCCCCACCTTTAAGGGAGATCTGAAAACTGACGGCAGAGTGTAGGAAGGGGCCCGTACCGGGCTGCTAGGGGGCAGACGGTCCTCCAAGATCCCCGTTTTTTAGGGGGGGTCTTAAAACTGACGGCAGAGTTTCCCTACGAGAAAGGGGCCCGTACTCCGTGTGTAGAGAAACCGGAGTCCTTTCCAGACCTTTTTTGTCTGAAAACTGACGGCGGGAGCCCGGCTAAACCAAAGTAATCCCCACATCAGGTAGGGAATATGGGAAGTTGTAGCTCGAGGGCAATGGAAGAGACCCCCTTGGATAAATTACTTGAGGCTTGGGACGAAAGGCAAGTGCCTGTCCTAACTGGAATGAATAGAAAGGAAGTGAAAAGAATTTGCAAAAAGTGGGCTTTATTGCGAGATGACATGGGTAGACAAATTTGGCCTGATAGTGGTACTTTAGATTATAAAACCCTGAAAGCACTTAGAACATGCATTAAGCCCAGCCAAATACCCTATTGGTACTGCTGGGCTGAAATTGTTAGGACCAAAGACCTGACTGAGAAAAATAAAAAAGAAAGAAAGAAAAGCCTGAAACCCATTTCAGGGAAGGGAATACTGAGGCACGGATTATGGCTCCCCTTTTAAGCAAGCCAGTACCAGGCAGAAATAGGGGACAACTAGAATATGTTTTTACCAACACTCCCTTCTCTGCCTCTGACCTAGTCATCTGGAAAAAGGATACCCCAGCTTTCAGGGCTGATCCTCAAACAGTTATTAAAACCCTGAAATCTAGAGATAAATGGCAGTGGCAAGGCAAGGACGAGCAGAGGGGCAGAAATCCCTGCGGTTTCAGCTAACCTTTTCTTGAGTTTGGTGCGATCTTTCGGGGTGCTCGAGTCCTGGAGAGACCCGTGCCGGTGTGGGGGAAACTCGGATCGTAAGGTGGGGAAGGCAACCCCCCCTGCAACGAAGAGAAAACCCTCCAGAGCCCAACGATCAAGAATAGCCCCATGTTAATGGAGGCTCCGAAGTCCTGACTGCCACCGATGTGAAGGAAAGAGTGAGTGACAGTTTGCAAGTTCATTGGGAAGAGAGTGATGATTAAAGTTAGTGGCTGAGAAGAAATTTGGAAGATCACAGATTGACTTTAGGCTGTGATATATTGTGGGGAGCCCTTAGAGAAAGCGGCCAAAAGCAAATTTGCAAGTGAAAGTGAAGGGGCTCAGCAGACAGAAGAGAGGTGGAATAACAAAGATTTAAAGAGGAATTCAGCATTACGAAGTGACTGAAAAGATCTAGTTACCATTTGCATGTGAGCAGATCCTTTTACAACCAGAGCCAGAAAGCAGAACGAAGCTGATCGAGGAAGGGAAAAAAGACAGAGCGGTGTCATAGGCAGCATTTTAGAACGCTGAGGTGGCTGCAACGAAGTATCAAACTTAACTAAAAGGACACAATTTATTCAAACAATCCCTGGGAACTTGAGGATATTGCTCCACTGGAGGAGACACTTTTTTCCCCACCTCTTGAAGGAAATCAGGGCAATTGAAAAAATTGGAAGCCTTTGAATGAGTGAGAACGCTGTTTAATCGTAGCTGTTACTCAGCAGCTTTTCACCTTCCATTTCTGGTGTCCTTAAAGTGAAAGCTCCCAAATTGAAAAGTGAAAACTAAAAATTATATTTCTAGAGCTTCTCTTTCTTTCTTTTACTTTCCTCTGTGCGCATATATTTACTTAAAATATTCTTCCTTCCTTCCTATTAGTTGATATCATGTTATGTTGATTTATGCTTTTTCTTTGATTTTCTCTTGATAGATCACATTATATCAGATTGTTAAATATTGGATTAATTAATTTAGTTAAGTTATTAATAACAAAGATTGCTATATTTTGTGTGGGAATATAGGGGAGATATCAAGAATATTGGGTATTGATTAATTAACAATTTTAGAGTTCTGTAGTCTAATATATTGCATTGTGTGAACATATCTAGGAATATATAGGAATGCAACATTTTTTGTAACTAAGCTTACTTTACATTTAAGTTAAATCAGTGAAATACAGAATACTGAATGCCAATTTGGAACAATATACTTAGCATTGTACAACAACAAAAACAAATTTTACAGGAAATGACTTCTACAACTACTACAGCATTGAAAACTGGCAGGAAGGTCAACCCCACAATAACAACTACTCTAGCAACAACTTCACCCATGGCGCAAAAAACAATAGAGGAAACACTACCAATAGAGAAGCAAACTAGCATCTCGAATGCCAGCATTCATGCAATGTTTCTAACTTTACAGGACTCACTGACAAAACTGCAAGAAACAATGACTAAAAACCACAGGGAAACAAGAGCAGATATTAATGAACTGAAGGAAGAGATGGGAAAATTAAAGGCAGAAATGAAGGCAGACATCTTTAAAGTAGAGGATAAAGTGGGAGTACTGCAACAGGCCTTGGAGAAAAATGAAGTTAGAATAAAAGAGGTAGAAAAAAGAACTGACCGAACGGAAAAGGAATTAGAAAGAGTGGATGAAGATTTTAAAAACATGAGTAAAGAAATGGACGACTCATTGGTCCTCCTAGAGATGGACAAGGCGGCAATGTACTTAAGATTTCAAAATGTGGCGGAATCAAAAGAGGAAGACCTGGAATACTTGATGGCAGAAATACTGTCCGGTCTTTTGGAAAAGGACAGAGATGATATCCAAAAAGAGTTTGATGAAGTTTACCGGGTCAATACAAACTACGCAAGGCGACATAAATGCCCTAGGGAAGTTCACATACGATTCACCAGAAGATGTATCCGTGATATGATATATAAAATTTCTAGAGATAAAACAATAACTTATAAAGAAAAAGAAATTATAATTCTTAAACAGATTCCGAGAAGAGTAAGGGAACAAAGGCGCGATTACAAATTTCTGGCAGCTTATTTAAACCAAAAAAGAATTACATTCAAATGGCTTATACCAGAAGGGTTGCTAGTGTCGTGGAAAGAGAGGAAAATTAAAATAGACACCATGGAAAAAGCTCAGGACTTTTATGAACGGATGGTGGGCCCGCAGGAGCAAGGTAGTAGGGAGGAATTGGAGACAAATTCTCAAGAAGAATACGGTGGACACAAAAATAGAATCGGATCTGTAGGGAACCAAGAGGACACTCATTCGCAACAAACGACAGAAGGAACCACAAAAGCACAAACACAAAGAGAAACAGGGGCTGTTACACGCCAAAGAGCGAAACAGAACTAAATAAATGGGAGAAGAAAAAAAATTACTATCAATAAATATAAACGGTTTAAATTCAACGATTAAAAGAAAAAGGATATTAACTAAATTAATCAAACAAAAGGCTGATATAATATGCCTACAAGAAACGCACATAATGAAGAAAGATGAAAAATATTTAGAATGCCCGAAATTAGGAAAGTTATTTACCACACCAGCAGTCGAGTGTAAAAAGAAAGGAATTGCAGTATATGTAAAAGAGGATTTAAAAGCAGAGCCAATATGGTCGGATTCGGAAGGAAGGACTCTGGTTTTGCAGATCTGGATCAATGACATCCCAATTCTTTTAGTAGTAATTTATGCCCCGAATGGGGACCAAAAAGAGTTTTTTAAACACCTATATGGAAAAATGGTTGAATTGCAACAAAAAAACATCCTTATTATAGGGGACTTCAATTCTATTGTTGAATATCAAAAAGACCACAGCAACGGCGGGAAAAATAAAAAGGGGAAAAGAGAGCTCCCTAAGATTTGCAGGGAAATGATGAAAGAGTTAAATTTGACAGATATATGGAGAAGACTACATCTTGAGAAAAAACAGTTTACATTCTATTCAAAACCCCACCAAGCATGGACACGGATAGATATGGCATGGATGAATGGGGAAATAGCAAACGAAATAAAAGAAGTGGAAATTTTGCCCAATGAATGGGCAGACCATAACCCAATACAGATAATATGGAAGGGTAGGGCAAAACCAAAGAAAAGGTGGACATTAAACACTCAATTAATAAAAGAGAAAGAATACATCAATAAATTAAAGGAGGAATTAATTTTTTTTATAAAAGAAAACGATAATGGAGAAACTACAAAACAAAATATATGGGATACAATGAAGGCGGTAATAAGAGGTATAACAATCTCTTATAATGCCAAGAGAAATAAGGAAAAATATTCCCAGCAAAATAATCTACAACAAAGAATTAAAGAGCTAGAAACTCTACTACAGAATACTCCAAAAGATACAAAACTGCAAAATCAGATAAATATAGCTAAACATAAATTGAATTTAATCGAACAAGAGAAAATGATTACAAATTTGAATTTGACTAGACAAACCTATTTTGAATATGCCAATAAGCCAGGAAGATGGCTATCTTATAAATGAAAAAGAAAGAAAGAAAAGAGAATGATATATCAGTTAATAGATAGCAAGGGAGATATATATCAGGAAATAGAACAGAAAAAAGAAATTATTCATAAATACTTTGAAGATTTATACAAAAAAGAAGAGGTTAGTGAAGATAGAATAAGGAATTATTTAGATGAAGTTAAAGATAAGGTAATTGGGGAAGAAATGGCAGAACTATTAAATAAAGACATTACTGAATCGGAATTGAAATCAGCAAAAGAAGGAACCTTTTTCCATATGTGGTGGACATGCACAGAAACCCAAAATTATTGGAAGAAAATCCAAACTTGGTTGGAAGAAATTACAAAAGAGCAGATCGAGTATAAACCAGAGTCCTTCCTACTAGGGATCTTTGACAAACAAATTTCCAAAAAAGCTAAATATATAACAATACATATATTAACTGCGGCCAGATTAGCCTTTGCACAATACTGGAAACAACATCAAATTCCATCAGATGAAGCGATTATTGATAAAATTTCAAAATGCGCAGAAATGGACAAACTGACTCTGGCACTAAAAAACAAAGATACTTCACAATATTATGATAGTTGGAATTGTTGGTATAATTGGATTAATCATAGATAAATTATATATCATAAGGCATAAGAGAAAAGTTTTAACTGATAATAATGAGATAGTGATATATGTATAGAATAGGTGTATATATGACATAAATCAAAGGCTATAAAAAAAAAAAGATCTTGCAAACTGTAAAATAAGAATGTTTTTTAATTTTTCTTCTTTCTTTTTCTTTCTTTTTCCTTGCTTTTCAATCTTTTCTTTTCTTTCTTTTCTTCTTTCTTTTTTTTTCTTTCATTTATTTGAATATGTATTGTTGGCTGTTTTTAACTGTTAAAACTAATAAATTGTTTTATTAAAAAAAAAGAAGTGAAACGTCTTCAAAGAAAAAACAAGCAAGTCCAGTTGGCTCCTGTAAAGCACCTTTGGGACAACCATGACCTGGATGACTGAGAATCTCTACAGACTTTCTTTCCTTAAAATAATGCCTATTTTTGTAGCCCACCACAAAGCTCATAGAAATTACATGCCCCTTGTTACTCCCCTCTGCCATAGTATGAACCTCCCATATGATTTCTCTCATTCCTTTTGTGTATTACTGATTCTCTGGGACATGATTGGGAGATGCTCTTTCAGTTAGCCAGATCTGTTCATCTTTCTGACTTCTGCTTCAAGAAAAAACTTACAGATAGCACAAGGAAGCACAAATGTGAGGTTTGGAACTGTTGAAATGGACACATAACATAAAAAATGTCATTACAAAAGCACAACAAAGAATTTTCTTTTTGTGCCAACTCAGAAAGCTCAAACTGCCCAAGGAGCTGCTGATATAGTTATACAGAGAAATTATTGAGTCTGCCATCTGTACCTCTATAACTGTCTGGTTTGGCTCTGCAACCAAACAAGGCAGACAAAGACTTCAATGGATAAATTAGAACTGCAGAAAAAAACAATTACTACCAACCTGCCTTCCATTGAGGACCTGTATACTGCACAAGTCAAAAAGAGGGCTGTGAAAATATCTACAGACCCCTCATATCCTGGACATAAATTGTTTCAACTTCTACCCTCATAATGACATTATAGACCATTGCACACCAAAACAAGACACAAGGACAGTTTTCCCCCGAATGCCATCACACTGCTAAACAACTAATTTCCACAACACTGTCAAATTATTTACTAAGACTTTATTACTATTCTTCTTCTCATCCTTCCTATTAACTAGCTCCTTTCTACTCATGACTATAACCTTGTTGCTTGTAGCTTTATGAATTATATTGTGTTATTTAGTTTCCTAGTATGATTTTTTTAAATAAAAGTTTTTATTTTTAAGACAAACATATACAAACAAAACATAAAAACATAAAACCATCTTCCATTTTATATACATACAGTGTGTCAGTTGGTTACAAATCTTTTGTGCCATCCTTTTGTAGTCATTACTCACAGTTTATATAAATTTTCACATTGTCAAACTAACATATGCTTATATATTTATCAGTTATTAATCATCCATAACTAAACTATTTATTCCATCATTTTATACAAGATATTCCAAATTTTATTTTGAAATTTATATTGTACTTTCATCCAATGGTTATATGTTGTCACTGGAAGGATTGAGCCTGCTAGGAGTTTTGAATCTGATGCATCTGAAGATGGAAGGTTTGAGCCTGCTGTGAATGTGGAGTCTGATTTATCAGAGGACACAGATGTGAGCCAGGAGGATGAGGGAGTGTCGGAGAGACGGTCGTCTCCAGAACCTTCTACTTCATTCATGCCTCGGGTGTCAGCAGCTGATCCACAGAATGAGCCAGAGGCTTCGAGTGAGGACGAGACTGACGGATGTTGGCTTGATGCAAGGACTAGAAGAAAATTGAAACATCAATCACAATCTGAAAGGAGACATCAAGCCAGGGATTAATCAGAGAGACTGACACGCCCCTACAGGGGATTTAAGGAGGTGTGCTGGCTCTCAATCTTTGCTTGGAGCAAAGTGTATTTTGGGATTTGGAAGAATACATTTGACCCTCTTGGATGCAGCGTCGTGATTTATAGTCAGCTCGGACTTGCCAGACAAATTCTAGGAAGACTGCCAAGGACTGAGTAAACAGAGACATTTAACTCTGCATTGTCTGTGTTCGTTTGTTTGAGTATTATAACTTTGGAACTTTGGATTCTCACCTGTGGATACAGGTGAGACAGAACATTTTTGCTCCAAGCCAAGACTCCATCTTATACCCAAGATGGACCAAACCCAACTAAAGCAACTGGTAGAGCAGCAGCAGCAACAAATAGACCAACTTTTACAGAATAACCAGGTCCCCCAACATCAAGTAACTCAGTTGGTTAATCATGTTATGCATTTGCAGGCTCCTGTTGCTCCCCCAGCTTCTCCCCTTAGGAAAAGCCCGGTATCTGTGCCGGATAAATTCTCGGGACAGACCGATATGTTCCTGGCATTTATGGGACAGTGCCAACTATTCATGTCCTTACGGCCTGAAGATTTTCCTAATGACCGGGCTAAGGTGGGGTTTATTATTAGCCTCTTATCAGGACCGGCTGCTAAGTGGGCTACTCCTCTGCTGACACAAGATAGCCCTTTATTAAATGACTACCAGGGTTTCCAGCAACAATTACGTGTCATGTATGAAAATCCTATAAAGAGTCAAACTGTGGCTAGACGTTTGAAGGACATTCGTCAGGGGAAATGTCCTTTGCAAGAATATATTGCAGAGTTTCGTCTGCTCTGCATGGACTCTACTTGGAATGAGTCAGCCCACATGGATGCGTTTCAGGAGGTCTTGGCAGATGAAATCCAAGATGAGTTGGTGCATGCGGAGCGGGCTTTAACCCTGGTTGCGCTAGTGGTACAATGCTTGCGCATTGAAGCCCGGCTACAACGGTGCAAGATCAAATGCTCAGTTATGGAACCGCCCTCCCACTCACGGTCGCAACCTCCAGTACAACCCGCGCCATTGGTATCCTATAATACCACGACCAGGACCGAGGAACCGATGGAGTTGGGTGCACTCCGCCCTCAGTTGACGGCGCAAGAACGCTCGTGAAGGTTCCAGGGAGGCTTGTGCCTTTATTGTGGGGGACCGGGACATTTTGCCAGTTCTTGTAAGCGGAGGGGGACACGAAGACCAGTGCCAGAATCTACTCCTGGCCCATTGGGAAACAGGGTAGGCCCGACCTCGGGGAAACCCTAGGTCGGGCATGTATCACACCACCACCCCAAGTAGCTGAGGTGAACTCTGGCCCTCCCCGGCATTTACTTTTGGACACACAGGTTTTCCTACAGTCCCGGAAGGAGGGGATTCCTGCGGTTGCGTTGGTGGACTTGGGGGCTACTACTAGTTTTATGGACCGGGCCTTTGCAACGCACTTTGATGTCCCATTGGTTGCTGTGGAACCACCCATCAGGGTGGAAACCGTTGATGGGCGTGAGCTTAGGTCTGGGCCCATTCGCTTTGCCACCCAGCCGTTGCGTTTGGTTATCGGAGACCACGAGGAGGCAATTAGCTTCTATATCACCTCGGACCTCCATCTCCCCTTGGCTCTGGGCATGGCCTGGCTACGGTTGCACGATCCTCTGGTGGCTTGGGTGCAGAACGCCATTTCGTTCCCAAGTCTCCAATGTATGGATCATCTGAGACATACCTGCGCTAGCCAGGACATCGCCACCCCCTGCTGTTTCCATACCACCAGAGCTATTGGACTTCTCCGACGTTTTCAGCGAGAAGGAGGCAGATCAGTTACCACCGCATCGTGCATATGACTGTCCTGTGGACCTTCTACCTGATGCCCCACTGCCCAAGGGTCGTCTATATTCCATGTCTGAGCCCGAATTGGCTGCTCTTCGGGATTTTCTGGATAAGAACTTGGCCCGGGGATTTATCAGACCATTCTGCTCCCGTCCTTTTTGTGAAAAAGAAGACGGGGGAGTTGCGTTTGTGCTGCGACTACCGCCTGTTGAACACCATCACAGTGAGAAATAGTTATCCCTTGCCGCTCATTCCAGAGTTGATGGAGCGGTTGAGGGAGGCCACTATTTTCACCAAGCTCGATCTTCGAGGGGCCTACAACCTGGTGCAGATGCGCAAGGGGGACGAATGGAAGACGGCGTTTGGCACCTGATACGGACATTTTGAATACACCGTAATGCCGTTTGGGTTGACCAACGCCCCCGTGGTTTTCCAGCATTTAATGAATGACATTTTATGGGACATGCTTGATCGGTTCGTGGTGGTGTACCTGGACAACATTTTGATCTACTCGCAGTCCAGGGATAGCCACCTTTGTCAAGTCCGTCAGGTATTACAACGTCTTCGGGAGCATAAACTCTATGCGAAACTGGAGAAATGCCTCTTTTTCCAGACTTCCATGGAGTTCTTGGGGCATATCATCTCTCCCGAAGGCATTGCCATGGACCCGAGGAAAGTAGAGGCCTTGTGTAGTTGGGAACCCCCTCGTCAAGTAAAGGACGTGCAACGTCTCTTGGGGTTCGCTAATTACTACAGGACCTTCATCCCGGACTTTGCCAAGCTGACGGATCCCATCACCCAGCTCCTTCGCAAGAAGGTCCCGTTCAAGTGGGGGCCCCCGCAGCAACAGGCTTTTGAGGCTTTAAAGAAAGCCTTCGTTGCTGAACCTATATTGAGGCTTCCTGATCCGAATCGTCCATTTGTGGTCAAGACAGATGCCTCTAATGTAGCTATTGGGGCGGTGTTGTTACAAGCCCCAATGGATGGCGCACCTCTTTTCCCATGTGCATATTATTCAAGGAAGCTCACAATTTCTGAGTGCAATTATACCATTTGGGAGAAGGAGTTGCTGGCCATCAAGGCTGCGTTTGAGACCTGGCGACATCATCTGGAGGGGGCTCGGCACAAGGTGGAGGTTCGGACGGATCACCGTAACCTGGAACATTTGTCCACTGCCAAGAAGTTGAACCAACGACACATCCGGTGGTAATTGTTCTTCGCTAGGTTCAACTTTTCAGTCACATACGGTCCCAGCGGACAAAATCAGAGAGCGGATGCTCTGTCTCGTAAACCCGAGGACACTCTTCCTCCACGTACGGTGCAGCCACCGGAATCTTTGGCTGTTATTCAGGACCCGGTGGATTTAAGGGCTCGAGTAAGAGAGGCACAGTACTTAGACGCTTGGTCACAGCAAAGAATGGGGGAAATTGAACCTGACTCCCCATGGACTCTAGAGGAGGGCTTGCTATGGCATCGAGGACTTTTATACATACCCACCAGGACACTTAGAGCCCTCATCATGACTCAATGTCATGACAATCCTGCTGCTGGCCACTTTGGCTTCTTTAAAACTCTTCACCTGGTCACACAGACTTTTGGGTGGCCTCGAGTTCGACATGACATCTTTTCTTACGTTGCCTCTTGTATTACGTGTCGACAAGCGAAGGCTGCGTCAGGTGCGCCTCCTGGACTTCTTCAACCACTTCCGACTCCGAACCGACCCTGGGGGGCGATCTCTATGGACTTCTTAATGCACTTGCCCTCGTCGTCAGGTTATACGACAGTACTTGTGGTGGTTGTAGCTTTATGAATTAGCTTTATGATGGCCCATTTCATCCCGTGTAGAAGGTTACCATCGGCTCGTGTTACTGCCCAGCTTTTCATACAACACGTATTCCGTTTACATGGCTTACCGGACAGAGTTGTTTCAGATCGCGGTGTTCAGTTCACCACTCAATTCTGGAAAAGCCTAATGAACGCACTACGAGTACAAGTATGTTTAGCGTCGGCGCACCATCCGGAAACCAATGGTGGGACTGAGAAAGTAATTGGCATCCTCGCCCAATACCTCAGATGTTTTGTTAATCAAAGGCAAAACGACTGGATGACCTATCTTCCATTGGCAGAGTTTGCCTTTAACAATTCTCGGCACACCTCCACCCACATGATGCCTTTTTACGCAAATGTGGGTTACCATCCGAGGTTTTTCCCCCTGTCGATCGCAGATTCTCCAGTTCCAGAGGCAGGGGACTTTTTGTCAAGAGTTATATGCCGTGCATCAATTAATTTCCAGACAATTGGAACGAGCGAAAGCAGACTATAAACGTTTCGCAGATCGTTCACGTCGAGCGACGCCTCCGTTGGCTGTGGGTGACAAGGTGTGGTTGTCCACGAAGCATCTCCGGGTTGATCATCCAATTAGGAAGTTGGATCATCGCTTTATTGGTCCCTTCCCTATCGAGGCGGTTATTAATCCTGTGGCTTATCGGCTCACCCTACCGCGCTCCATGAGCATTCACCCTGTTTTTCACCGCTCCCTGTTAGTACCTGACACCCCATCATGTACTCTCCGTTCTCCAGATGATACGGGTTCTCCATCTAGGCCCAGCACCGATCCGGTTACAGATACCACAGTGGTCGGCATTTACGATTCATGATGGCTGAAGGGATGATTTCAGTACTTCGTAGGGAGGCTGGAAAACGAAACTGAAATTCGTTCCTGGCAGGATGTGTCTAAGGTGCATGCCCCGGACCTTATTCGGATATATCATGCACAATTCCCCTCAAAACCACATCCTGATCGTCAGACTCGGGGGAAGGGCCCTGCGGTGAGGGATAGTGTTGTAACTGGAAGGATTGAGCCTGCTAGGAGTTTTGAATCTGATGCATCTGAAGATGGAAGGTTTGAGCCTGCTGTGAATGTGGAGTCTGATTTATCAGAGGACACAGATGTGAGCCAGGAGGATGAGAGAGTGTCGGAGAGACGGTCTCCAGAACCTTCTACTTCATTCATGCCTCGGGTGTCAGCAGCTGATCCACAGAATGAGCCAGAGGCTTCGAGTTAGGACGAGACTGACAGATGTTGGCTTGATGCAAGGACTAGAAGAAGATTGAAATGTCAATCACAATCTGAAAGGAGACATCATTTATAGTCAGCTCAGACTAGCCAGACAGATTCTAGGAAGACTGCCAAGGACTGAGTAAACAGAGACATTTAACTCTGCATTGTCTGTGTTCGTTTGTTTGAGTATTATAACTTTGGAACTTTGGATTCTCACCTGTGGATACAGGTGAGACAGAACAGTTATATATGTCTGTATTATATTTTATATCAATCTATTGAACTTCTATTACAAAATTATCTATTACATGATTTTGATTGCTTATTTAGTATCCTATGACTATCACTAAGTGTTGTATCTTATGATTCATAATGAATGTATGATGACTATGATCATGATTTATCACTTATATCTTTTATGTACCCTGAGAGCTTATGCCAGTGGTGGGCAATTAATTTCTGTCGGGGGCCACATGGAAAATCAGATCTGCATTCGAGGGCCAAACCAATTTTATAAAAGGCCATTATAAAGGTCCCATTATAAAATGCAGCAAATTATATATAAGAATATTATATATATATATATGTGTGTGTGTTGTGACTCCGGAGTTGGAATCTGTTCCGTTGCCAGATGTGAGCTCAAGCGAAGAGGAAATGGCAGTAAATTATGAGCTGGCTCTGTTGAGCAATTTGGATTGCAGTCAGGATGAGGAAATGGATTTAACTAGGAGAGACGAACCTGATTTAATAGAGCTGTCAGGACCTTCGACCTCCTCTGATTCTTCTCCTCTGGCTGAGCAACAGCCGGGAATAGCTAACCAGGAACATTTACGAGAGTTTTCTAGTGGGGAGGAGTCTTTGGAAAGAACCTGGCTAGATGTGAGAAACAGACATAAGATGAGGCGTCAATCTCAATTAGGAAGGAGGCGTCGAGCCAGTGACTAATTAAGGAGATTAACACGCCCTCATAGAGGATAAAAGGAAACGGCTTGGCTGGCGAGCTTTGCCAGAAGCAAAGTGATTTATGGGAGTGAACACACGGAGAGAACTCTTTGAGGCTTTGGGATTTATAGCCACATCAGGTTTGCTGGACAGAGTTTGGATTTATTGCTGAGGACTGGAAACCCTTCCACAGTCCTTTTGGGAAAGTTTGCTTTTTGGTTTGTGAACTGCTTGTTTCGTTTTGCCCTCCTGCAATTAAAGGGGAGACATAA